>CM056504.1:39604790-39792452 GCA_029783415.1 Anisodus acutangulus
GCACCTATGTTAGTAAAGATGCCCCCTAAATAGGTAAAATTAATCATTATTTTGCTAGTTTCTTGTTGAAGGCCTAATCACACATGAGATGATGTCGTTGGAAATAGCTTAGAAGAGAGTCTTATATATTCAATTACGCAGAGTAAAACCTAAGCATCCCAGACCATTCTTCAGGATCTGTATTAGTCCTATTTCAGGTGCAAAGCCTCTTCAATAAAGGCCTTTTTTTTAATTTCTTCCCCATTTCTCATTTTGTTGATTGAAAATCTGATTTATTTTATTTTATAATTTTTTCTCGAATAAATCATGAATTTTCTAGGATAATATTAAGGATCTCATCGAAAACTTACAGCAGCTTGCCAAACAAAGGCTAAGAAATCGAAGACGGCTTCTAATTAATCTCTATACTTCAAAATCTGTTAGTTGATTTGACTATTCCAAAAATATTGAATCGATCAAAATTTTCTACACTTCAAAGAGTGATAGAAATCGATGAATGCAAGTAAACGTTAGACAGTATAACTGACTAAAAAATCAAACGAAGATTTTGATTTGGACGATCACTCGGCTTTGAGAGATGGCGGTGCAACAGAGAGAGGGGTGAGAGAACGGCAGTGGAGGAGAGAGATGTGAGGGAGCGGATCTGAGAGGGAATGGAGAAAGAGGCGATGGAGGAGAGAGAGAGACGTGAGGGACAATACAGTGAAATAACTCTATGTATTTGGTATAACTACTATATGTAAATTAGAAAATCATTATAGCTACGAAAAATAAATAAATTAAATAGTAATTATTATTAATAAATACCTCTTAAGATAGCTATGACAAACAAATATTCCTTTAATTTTTGCGTTCTTTCTCTGTCTTTTCGAAGGTATCATGGATTTTTTCTGAATAATTTTGACGGATAGACATAGGGCCGCAAATGTGGCAAATTATGTGGCAAATTCAATCCATATATGATTTGTCTAACCCGTTTAAGTTTTTACATGTTAATAACTCACCAATTTGTTAGTTTAGTCTATTTTAACATGTTCAATTCTGTCTATCTAAGAATTGGACTAATAACAACTAATTGCACGATGTGTCATTCAAATGGACTGGTCTTTAATTTGCCCTTGAAATAGGCTGGTCTTTAATTTTTGCCCTTCAAAATTGAACTTAGGCCTCTATAGGCATAAGTTCTTTACATAGCTTATGGATATTATAAAGCGTAACTTATGCCCCAATATATAGGCATAAATTCAATTTTGAAGGGCAAAAATTAAAGACCAACACAAAATAGAGAAAAAGTGCAAATGACCCGGCTAATAACGAACTAATTATGTAGCTCAAATTGATGTATGAGAAATTTTATTGAAATATTTTTGTTTGACATAATGATATGTAGCCATAATAATTCTTTTTGGAATGATTGTGTTAAACAAAGTTTTATTACAGAGGAGACCACTGGGAAAGGAAATAGCAAAAATTGAACTCACGACTATAATGTAGTAAATAATTCTACTGATACTAATAAGCTATATATATAATTTTTGGTAATTGGAATAATTTATATAGTGTGAACATGAAACTTTGGTACAATTTCCTAATGACTATTTCTTCTCCGCAAGAAATTGAGAAGACAAGAACACTCAATTGGATCTTTTATTTTCAATTAAGTACTAAAATAGTAGAAATTATTTAATTGGGTCGATCTTTACAATGTGGGACTTGTACTTCACAAGAAAAAGAGCTGTCAACTTAGGTCACGTAGTGTCCTTCAGAATTTGGTTCCCACATCGTATTATTCGAAATGCTTAAAATCTTAAACATGGTTGTCATATTCCATTGTTTGATACTTATATTTTTTGCTGATGTTTCCTAAGAAACTGAAACTGATACCAATAGAATCTTCCTATAATAATTATTCAATACCATAGCTTAAATATTACAAAAGAAAAAATAAACGAATTCATAATTTAAGTATCATGGATCATAATTTGAAATGAGTGTTATACTATATATATTTCGAACAAGAAGCAATGGGTTCCGTTGAACTCGCTATTGACCAAAAATTTCCTCCTAAAATTATGCTGTGAGCTTGCTGCTAATTAACTTTTCTTGAGTGTAATTTAAAGGATATACTCTTTGCTTTTGTCTCATTTTCATCTTAGTAGGTATTTGGCTATGTGATTTCAAATTATGATTTTATAATTTTATTTCAAATCATCATTTGTTGGATAAAATTTCAACTTTAACTTCATATCATGATTTGAAATCTCACATCATCCAAAAAGGCGTGATTTGGGATTCCAAATCATGATTTCAAATCTTTTTAAATATAAAACTTGACTCATAAGTTTATATTTTGTAAAACAAAATTCATAAGTTGGTAGATATATTTACTAATAATGTTTACCAACTATTTTATCAAATATTATAAGATCTGCAAGTTGATATTATATTGAAAAAATAGTTACACTACAACTCAAATTCAATTTTTCTTTTTATTGAACTAAAATTCGATCAATTGATATTTTATTTTTTAGAAAGTCTTTCTATTAGCATATTAATTTTGTTATTAACTATGATTTACCCATTTGGTAATATTGTATGAGAATTTGAAAAGTTTTGATGGTTTTCATAATTTATGAGGTTTTTAAATTACTAATTTTATATCATGATTTCAAATCATGTCCAAATGACTCCTTAGTTTTTGGATGGGGAGGTAAGTGAAGGACAAAAGAAAGGTCATTCTTAGATTAGAATAGTCACCTAACCATTAAGTTGCTCTTTCACGTACGGTGAAATAATTTTTTTAACAATTAAATTTTATACTTATTTGGAGTTTTATCGACAAAAGTTATTACTCCTATATAATATTAGTTTTTATTTTCTGTTGATGTTCTAAAAATGAGTCAATTGGAACAGTATAGTCAACACAAAGGAAAACGTAATAGTTGTGAACAGGCTACACCACAAGTTACGGTTTTACTCAAATTCTATACGTATGTTAAGAAATTTACTTAATATATAAGAATATAAAATATTTATTTAAATTCAATTCTTATTCTATATTAAAATTTAAAATTCATAAAATTAAAATTTTGAATCCACCTCTACTCATGGCTCCTACCTTCATATTTTATTCTAAGAGATTGTTATCTTAGAGAACCTTAACATTTAAGTTTACACTTTTTAGCTCACATACAGCAGTAACTACACAGACTCTTTATAGAAAAAAAGAATGATTTCAACTAGTATTATCAAATTGAAAGACACGATAACATGAATCTAGTGAAATAGTTGAGGTACACATAAGAGTCTGTTTGGAAATCACTCATGTAATTGAAATTAAGTGTAATTGAATTGAATTACACAATTTAACATGTTTGTCAAATCAAAAAATTACATAAGCAATATGTAATTGGGTGTAATTGAGAGGGGAAATTACACTCTCCAATTTCTCAGGAGGGGTTGAGAATTGAGTGTAATTACACCGTTACTTTTTAATTTCTTTTATTTTCTTTTAATTATATTTTTTCTTTTTAATTATTTTTATTTTACATTATTTATCTTTCATTTTCTTTCTTCTCATTTTTCTGTTGGAAATTTGCCTTTGGCGGGAGTTGCGACCGACCAACTTTAACGGCTTAAACACTAGTGTAACGTATGTTGGAGAATCCGGTTCTTCACACATGCATGATCTACTAAGTACGTAGATAACCGTAGGGCCAAGAATCGTCAAATTTCATTGAGAAATGAAAGAGATATTGGTTCACGAAGTAAGGTGTTTGAAGCATGGAAAGTGTGGTATTGTGTTCAATTCTCCCTCATCGGTAGAGGAAGAAAGAATTGTTGTGTATATAAGACTCGAAATGTGTTTGGGGTTTGGGACCCCAAGGGGTATCCCATGTGTTTAAAGGAGGGAGGACCTAGATGTGCTTCGGTTCAAGGAAAGACCACGCAGCGCCGCCGCCCTTGCCTGGTCCGGTCCGGTTTCGAGTTCCGGGTTCCGGGTTCCGGGTTCCGGGTTCTCGGGTTCACGGGTTCACGGGTCCTCGGGTCCTCGGGTCCTCGGGTCCTCGGGTCCTCGGGTCCTCGGGTCCTCGGGTCCTCGGGTCCTCGGGTCCTCGGGTCCTCGGGTCCTCGGGTCCTCGGGTCCTCGGGTCCTCGGGTGTGGGCCTTCTGATATTATCTTTTTGGGCCAGAAAACTTTGCCAGAAGTACAGTTTGATCCCAGAAGTTTCAGATGTGCAGTTTGGATCAGAATTCTTTCAGTTGTGCAGTTTGATCCCTGAAGTTTCAAGATGTACAGTTTGGTCCCTGAAGTTTCAAGATGTACAGTTTGGTCCCTGAAGTTTTCAGAAAGTTGGAATTTCGACGGTCAGAACAGAAACGTCCAAGCTCTCAATTCAGCCATTTATTTTGGCTGAATTACACCTCCAATAATGGCCAATCCGTTGGCAATCTTTCACCATTTATGTTGGTACTTTACTACCTCCATAATGGCCATTATTTGGCTATTATGGAGGCAGTTTTCAGGCAGCAAAACAGTCCATCCATCACCTATTTAAACACCCCCTTACACCATTGTTGAGCACACCAAGAATGACCAAGAGTTAGCAGTTTTCATGCAGCAAAACAGTGCACGAAAATACACAACCAAAATAGCTTTCTTCCTACACCTTCCAAGGCATCATTTCGTTACTCAATATTCTTCACGGTAGCTCTTGAGTTTCCTTTGCTCAAGTGTTCCATTGCTGTTTTATCTTGGGAGACAAATTGTCCAGGACGTATAAAGGATACATACGGGGCAATATTGTCTTAAGGACAGAGTGCCACACTCGACTCAGCAAAAACAATTTCAATTTTTCCATCTTCTACAAAACTGGAATTTCCAGTTTTCGTGTGTAACAATTGTAATTTCAAATTACTAGTTGAACTATTGAACATTTGTTTATCCTTTCGAATACTTGTAATAGTTATATACTTCCCGTACTGCTTTATAAAGTACCATAGAGCAAAAACTCCCAACATCTTAAGACAATATTTGTATAGTATTACTATTAGTGTTCGAAAGATGTCGGTCAAAAGTTGTGTGACCAAATCAGGATATGGAAATGGTTTTCTGCTAGAAGAGAGTGATGATGATGAACGTATTCATACTGTCACCGCTACCAAGACTGGTGGGAACAAGCGCTCTCGAGAGCCTGAGGATGTTAACTGGGACAAGAGGAGAAGACTGAAGATGTACTTCTATCTTGCAGCAGAAGGCCTGTATCTATCCTGCATAAAAGATCCGAATAATGGTAAGAAGGAACTGGACACTCGATCGATGAAGTGGTGAAGTGAGTCGAGAATCCAAAATTGGGATAAGTATTTTTCTTACTTGTCAAGAATAAAGGTTAGATGATGAGTATTTTTCTTACTTGTCAAGAATAAAGATTAAATGAGGTCTGATTAAAAATTGATTAAAGTAAGGAGGAATATGAAAATAATTTATATTCCTTACGCTTTAAAAATCAGAAGTTTAATCTCATCTTCTTTTCCGTTTAAAGATTGGATTGTAAACGACTTAAAAAGATCCGTTCTTTTAAGTGTAATTATTAAAAGCGTGTAAAGTATGTTCGCACATACGAGGGAGTAAGATCCACGATCGTATAAAATCATACAACTCTTAAGTAAGCGCCAAGAATTATCTGGGCACCAATCATAACGGAAGAAGTCTAAAAGTTAAAGACGCTGAGCCTGTCATACTATTTGGCGTAAGATCCTTCATAGGATGATATTGGACACTCGATCATACAAAGCCTCCGGCGATCGAGTGGGCCAAAATTCCTTTATATGATGATATTGGACACTCAGTCATACAAAGCCTCCGGGTGACTGGAGTGGGGCCAGAATTCATTTCATAGGAAAAGTAATGGACACCTAGTGTGGTGGGCCAGAGTTTCCAGGTCTTAATGATCTGAAGGCCTAAAGAAAGGCAGTAAAGAAATTGGACACTCAGTCTGCCAAAGCAACTGAAGTGGGCCAGAGTATCGAGATCACATATGATCCGGTTGCGCCCTAACCACGGGCAAGAGGTTGTTCATGTGAAGCAACGCCACCTCTAAAATCAAAGGGGCTGGAGAGGTTGTCCTCAATAGGACTTCAAGGAATGAGATCACTCTAAAAAGAGGTGTTACAGATTCCTAACTTGGTTTAAGGGACGCTGTTGGTCAAGCTGGTTTGAGACTACTCCAACAGGTCTGTAATAACTAAGAATGGTACAATATGTCTATAGCCCAATGAATGATATATTTGTAATCCGTGCATCTATGCCATCATAGATTAAGACACGTTAAATAATAAGTCATTCAAAAGCTAACGATGTTGAGATTGTTGCCTCCTTTCGACATAAACCCTCAAAATGAATGTGAGGTAGGCGAAGAGGCAAAATCACCTTTCCAAATTCCGTCAAGGGAATAGCGAAAGAAGCACCGCTCCTCTAGAACTTAGTCACACCTACTTGGGTGATTTGAAGTTTATACAAAATAGAGGGGGGAGACAAGTACGTTGTGATCTTCATTGATGATGGTACAACGTATGGAATCCTTTGTTTGATAAAAAGCAAAGATGAAGTTGTTGAAGCGGATAAGCGCTACAAAGCAGAAGTTGAAAATCAACTAAGCCTATGGATTGCGAAATTCATAGCGATAGAGGAGAATGTGAAGCGGCGTTCATTAAACGATCGCTCATGACTCACCTCGCCTAACGGTGTTAGCCAAGCGCAAACCCGTACGCCTAAATTATGTGGGGCAAGGCGATCCTTACCGCTAATGCGATTCTCAACAGAACTCCGCATAAGGATAAGGATAACTCTCCGTGTGAGACATGAAAAGAATCTCACATACAAAAGTTGTGATGTGGGGTGGCCTGGTAGAAGTTGGACTACCGAAACAGGTCAAGTTCGACCTAAGACTGTAGATTGCATATCCTCTGGATCTGTAAATAAACAGTAGTACTTATCGCCTCTTGGCGTCAAAGAATGTTGAATTCTTATAAGATAACTTTCCTTGAAAAGGAAAAAGGAGTAATTGCTCAAGGTTAACAAGAACCCGCGAGGGCCTGGCTGTCCGGAACTAGACGTTCCGTATCTACAGGACTCGAAAGTTGCTGGCTATCCGGAACTTAATATTCCAGATCTGCAGAACTCAGGGATTCTAGATGTTGAACCAAGACGAAGCAAAGAGGGGACAAGGACTTGTTCCAGTCCTTCTAGCTTGTATGGTTAAGAACGAACCATGGACAAATTAACAAATAATTGTTATCTCCAAAAGCGCTGCTTTGGAAAGAAGCTAAAGAGAGAAATAAATTCCATATATAGAACCATATATGTGTAATGGTTAATCTTCCTCCGGGAAAAGAACCTTTGGGTTGTAAAATGTGCTCCCCTGTGAGCAGCCTAACATCCAGGGCCATTGTAGTCTTACGTGGCATGGATGTTGAACTAGCCTTCCCAACCGGAGAGTTGGAAGAAGAGGATCAGAATTGGTTTGCTGGACTGTTGGGCTTCTTCCTGAACTTTCATCTTGGTCCCTGAAATGTTTACATTTTGGTCCTGAAAGTTTCAGATAAAACAGAGATAATGAATCTGACCACAGAAACATTGACTCGAGTTAGAAAGCCAACAGTTGGAGAATCAACAATCGAAGTAAGAGTCATATTGAAACAAAGTCTCGATATGAAAGATATGGATATCACAGATGACATCTTAAGAATTGGATTTCTAAAGACATCTAACGGATCGTCGGCAGTTGGCTGATCTCGTTGAAGCCATCAATGGATATGAATCATAGAACTGATTGGAATCATGGTGCACCCATAGACAAGGAGCGATATGCACGTGTCATGTGTAGTTCAATGTATTGTACACACTACAACAGACTGTATCGCCCTATTTAATGCATCGGGCTTGAACTAAGGTTCACCGATAATCTTAATACATGATCAATAGAAGGCGTTAAGTCGGATATGACGATATCTCAATTATTCGCTTATCTTCGGATTATAGTATTCGGATGTCCAAATGGTTCTGGGAGAACACAATGATGCAAACCGACATCGATCTCAAGAACACCAAAGCCACAAGTAAATGTGTATGGTGGATCTTGGAAAATCCTCTAAGCAAACTTGCATCGTCCGATTCAAGATGGTATCGGAGTTTATCGCTTTATACAAAGCATGAAAGAAGTTGAGTAACTTCACGACTCATTAGAGGACGGCCCTTATTGGGAGAAACTCGTGCCTTCGCAGCTTATACATCGTGGCTAGCCGCTCGGCTTTAGGAAGGACACGGATGACGGCGTCTGGACATCTCTGTCAGGATTTGTCATGAGACATAAGACCGTATGGCAGTTGATCATCACGGGGGACACTTCCTTGTTTACTAACTAAGGGACTACCCGGAGATCAAGTGTTCTGCCTGTCTAGGGGAATGGGGCTAAAACCCAAAATATACGGACTAATACAAATGGAAACCCAACCTTACGAACCGGAGATCCCAGTAATTTGGTTCAATGGGAAAACTAAGTTGTAAAGGTTCACTGATCGCTTCAAGGAAGCATGAGCACTTCGGATAGGGATTTCAAAAGAAACACCAAATCCAAAGCCGCTCCCGCGATAGACTTTAAGTGCTATCTGCAGCTGGGTAAAGGTTAAGTTTTCAAAACTCGTAATGCTCCTCAACAGTTGAGGTTAGGTTTTTGGGAAACTTTTAATGGTTCCTAACACTTGTGAAGTGGGGTATAGCAGATACCTTGTAGGAGACCACCTATTTAAGTGCGAGGACGGCCGCCTCAAAATGAACGCACTTAAGAATCCAAGACGTTGTCCATGGCCAAAACGGACAAAACATTACGAAGAAGAGAGTAAGGGAATTTGTTGTGTTGGTATCATTGTCTTGGCTTACACTAAACACCGACGGTTCAAGACATCACGCTCACCGCGCAGCAAGTAAGTCCGATGGTATTCAACTATGGAAGGTTCAAAGCCGAGGCTACCTCTCCTTATGCAACATCGGTCCAATGAAATATTGCGGAAATGAAAAGACACCATGTGAGTGCGCCAAAATCTCTTTCAAGAGGGGATTGTTGGAAATTTGCCTTTGGCGGGAGTTGCGACCGACCAACTTTAACGGCTTAAACACTAGTGTAACGTATGTTGGAGAATCCGGTTCTTCACACATGCATGATCTACTAAGTACGTAGATAACCGTAGGGCCAAGAATCGTCAAATTTCATTGAGAAATGAAAGAGATATTGGTTCACGAAGTAAGGTGTTTGAAGCATGGAAAGTGTGGTATTGTGTTCAATTCTCCCTCATCGGTAGAGGAAGAAAGAATTGTTGTGTATATAAGACTCGAAATGTGTTTGGGGTTTGGGACCCCAAGGGGTATCCCATGTGTTTAAAGGAGGGAGGACCTAGATGTGCTTCGGTTCAAGGAAAGACCACACGCGCGCCGCCGCCGCCCGCCCGTCCGGTCCGGTTTCGAGTTCCGGGTTCCGGGTTCCGGGTTCCGGGTTCTCGGGTTCACGGGTTCACGGGTCCTCGGGTCCTCGGGTCCTCGGGTCCTCGGGTCCTCGGGTCCTCGGGTCGTGGGCTGTGGGCTGTGGGCCTTCTGATATTATCTTTTTGGGCCAGAAAACTTTGCCAGAAGTACAGTTTGATCCCAGAAGTTTGGATGTGCGCTTGGATCGCATTCTTTCAGTTGTGCGATTTGATCCCTGAAGTTTCAAGATGTACAGCTTTGGTCCCTGAAGTTTCAAGATGTACAGCTTGGTCCTGAAGTTTTCGTAAAGTTGGAATTTCGACTGGCCGTAACGTAAACGTCAAGCTCTCAATTCACCATTTATTTTGGCTGAATTACACCTCCAATAATGGCCAATCCGTTGGCAATCTTTCACCATTTATGTTGGTACTTTACTACCTCCATAATGGCCATTATTTGGCTATTATGGAGGCGTTCAGCGACAAAGCAGTCCATCCATCACCTATTTAAACACCCCTTACACCATTGTTGAGCACACCAAGAATGACCAAGAGTTAGCATTTTAGCAAAGAAACAAAGGTACCTAAAATACACAACCAAAATAGCTTTCTTCCTACACCTTCCAAGGCATCATTTCGTTACTCAATATTCTTCACGGTAGCTCTTGAGTTTCCTTTGCTCAAGTGTTCCATTGTCGTTTTATCTTGGGAGACAAATTGTCCAGATTTATAAAGGATACATACGGGGCAATATTGTCTTAAGGACAGAGTGCCACACTCGACTCAGCAAAAACAATTTCAATTTTTCCATCTTCTACAAAACTGGAATTTCCAGTTTTCGTGTGTAACAATTGTAATTTCAAATTACTAGTTGAACTATTGAACATTTGTTTATCCTTTCGAATACTTGTAATAGTTATATACTTCCCGTACTGCTTTATAAAGTACCATAGAGCAAAAACTCCCAACATTTTCAACCTTTACTTCTCGTAATTCCATGTAATTGCTCGTATGTTTTTTAATTTTTTATTCGCCTTTGATACCAATATTTTTATACTGCTTTAAATTTCTTGTCCGGGTATGACCGTTTCTCTTGCTTTTCTTGTGCTTATGCAAGGTCTTGAGCCGATGTTCTCTCGAAAACGGCCGCTCTACCTACCAAGGTAGAGGTAAGGTCTGCGTACACTCTACCCCACATTGTGGAATTTCACTGGGTATGTTGTTGTTTCTTATTCTCTTCATTTAGCGTAACTACGTTATTATTCTAGTATTTGAAACTACACTTCCTAATATTAGAAAGAATGAATCATTAACAAACTTGACATATAACAAGTGATGTTATTAAAATAGAATTTCATTGTTAAATGAGGTTATAGACTTATTCACTTAAGTTATGTCGGAACTTATTATATGTAAATGTTGGATTTTGACATAAAAGTATCATGTTAAACTTTTTTTTTGGATTTTGAATTTAGGTTATATTTTCAATTTCAATTTATTTTCTTTAATACTATTCACTTGTTTTACATGACATGTTGTTCATTTTCCACTTACAATTGATAGATTATTTTTTTGTCACACATTTGAATAATGTTATGACATTATATGTATAAATATTAATCTTTTTGTCAAACATCCAGCCCATGATGTTCTTACAAAATATGCTCCTTTAATATTTATAATTAATTAAATTAAACCATTATTAATTTAAAATTATATACAATTATTCTTACAATATTATTTACAAATATGTGATTAGTTAATATATTTTCAAGAAATTTTAAATACCTAATTTAATATATTATTTATAAAGGCATATATTTGTCAAATATTAATTTTTATTTTAAAATTAATATAATTGTGTAATTATAATATGCAACCAAATAGTATACTTGTAATTACACTGTAATTACATTATAACAAACAAATAAATCATCGTAATTACTATACTGTGTAATTATTAAATTATGTAATTACTACCTTAATAATTATATCAATTCTAATTACCAGGTAGCTTTCCAAACAGACCTTAAGTGATCCAAACACGAACGGTGAAAAAAATAATACTAACATGATAGCGTGAACGTACGTAGCCTTGACCTCTTTCACGTAACCCCAGAAGTGGCCTTTTTGTTATACCAATGAATTGCCTCCTACTTGTACACAAGCTGCCTATTTAAACACCAAGTTCCCTCCCCATTTCACCACACAATATCATACTCCTTTTTATCTTTTCTCTAAAAAAAAACTCATTCTCAATCATGGCTTTCACCTCAATTTATGAGGATTTCACTTGGTGGATGTTTACTTTACCAGCTATTCTTGAAACCCAAAACTTTTTTTATAATATGTTAATTCCAACCTTTGTTGTCTTTGTGGTAATTAGTGTTTGCACTTGGGCTTTTACTGCCGGCGGCTCGGCTTGGAAAAATGGGCTGAATTCTATGGGTGGGGTTCCGATTCCCGGGCCTAAAGGCCTTCCAATTTTTGGCAGCTTACATAGCTTGAGCCTCGGCTTGGCTCACCGCACCCTTGCTTTCACGGCTTCGGCTTATGGTGCCACACAAGTCATGGCCTTTAGCTTGGGTTCAACTCGGGCTATCGTGTCATCAGACCCGATCATAGCCCGGGAAATCTTGACCTCCCCACATATCGCTAACCGACCAGTCAAAGAGTCGGCTAAGCAGCTCATGTTTAGCCGAGCCATCGGGTTCGCACCGAATGGAACATATTGGAGGCTCTTGAGAAAAATTGCCTCATCACATCTCTTCGCTCCTAAGCGCATTTTATCTCATGAGGGTGAAAGGCAACTAGAATGCAACAACATGTTACTCTCCATTGCCAATGAACAAATTTTGCATGGCTCAGTAACTATAAGAAAACACCTTCAAGCTGCTTCACTTAATAACATTATGGGAATTGTATTTGGTAAAAAATATGAAATGATAGAAGAAAATAAAGAGGCCAAAGAGCTTCAAGAAATTGTGACTGAAGGGTTTGAGTTATTGGGAGCTTTTAATTGGTGTGATCACTTGCCATGGTTGAAGTATTTTTATGACCCTTTTACCATCAAGGAACGTTGCGCGGCCCTTGTCCCTCGAGTTGAAAACTTCGTTAAGAAGATGATTCAAGAGCACAAAAATGGAAATTCCAAAGAGATTTCAGAAGCTTGTGATTTTGTTGATGTTTTGCTGGCATTAAGTGGTGAAGAGAAGCTTCATGAGGATGACATGGTGGCTGTTTTATGGGTTCGTATATATATTACTCTTTTTTTAAAGCTTTGTCAAACTGATTCATAGTTAGTGTTTTCATATTGAGTTTATGCTTTATGCATGGATGGTCTAAAACTAATCGACACAACTAAATTACTTACAATAAGGTTATGATAACTGACTTGTATGCATAAATGGTCTAAAACCAATCGATAAAACTAAGTTACTTACAATAAGGTTATGATAACTGATTTGTTATAATATGTTAAACTAGTAAAAAGTATTTACACTATCAGCGCACTCTCAATCCTATGGTAGTATATACTTTGATTCTCTTAGAAAGTGAGCTGATAGCAACCTTATTATTATTCTCTCTTTCAATTTATGTGATACATTTTCCTTTTAGTTCTTTAAAAAAATTATATATTTTCTTATTTTACAATAATTTAACTTTTACTTTTACTTTTTACGCTTAATGAGATAATATATAACACACAAATATCTTTGATTTGTTTTAAATCATAAGATTCAAAAGTCTTTCTTTATTTCTTAACCTCCGTACCAATCAAACTATATCACATAAATTGAGACAGATGAATATTATTTAGAAACCTGTCAGTTTCAAGACCGTTTAAACTTTTAGACCACGTCTTTAACTAATATTGTTGGTAAAAGTGTAAGTTATATTACTCTCTCTCTCCACCAAAAAGATACTTAGTTTTGTTTGACACAAAATTTAAGAAATAAAAGAAAATTTTTAAAATTTGTGGTCCAAAATAAATCTTAGATATTTGTGTGGCTTTAAATGATCTCATAAAGTTAAATTATTTCTAAATATAGAAAAATGTCAATATTTTTTGGACAAACTAATAAGTAAAGTAGGTCAATTTTTTGGGACAGAGGAAGTATTTACTACTTTTCTTATACTACTAATGAGTCATTTGGTAGGGTGTATAAGAATGGTACTGCCATGATTTTTTATCGAATGTTTGGTTTGTTGTATTAAATAACATGCACTGCATAATTTCTAAATAGTACTGAATAGGGTGTATTCAACCTCTCTACCTCACAAGGTAGGGTAAGGTCTGGGACACTCTATCCTCTCCAGACCCCACTTGTGGGATTACGCCGGATATGTTATTGTACTGAATATGGTATATTCGAATAGAAATTGTATTGGTAGTGTTAATGCCATGATTTACTATGTATTAGAATAATACTAAATAGAGTGTATAAGTAATACTGATATTAAATATACCAGACTCAAATTTGCAACTAAACATTGTACTAAAATTTAGTACCAACATTATTCTACCTAATACACCGTACCAAACGACCCCTTAGTGTATTTTCGCTTTTTATAAGGTATTACTTTCTAGGAGTATTTTTTAAGATTACCTATTAATGTGTATAGAAAATCATCTGCAGTTCCTTAAAGTTATATGATGGTGTAAATATTCTTATACCGTTAATGCACAAAACCTATATATACTTTTGTCTTAATGTTTATTATTAGTACTAATTTTATTTTCCTTGCAGGAAATGATCTTCCGTGGTACCGATACAACCGCACTACTAACTGAATGGGTCATGGCAGAATTGGTTCTTAACCAAGAAATCCAAGCAAACCTTTACAACGAGCTAGAAACTATACTAGGGAAAAATGAAAACGTAACAGATGCCCATATTTCCAAATTGCCCTATCTTCAAGCAGTAATAAAAGAAACATTACGGCTACATCCTCCAGGCCCACTCTTATCATGGGCCCGGCTATCCACATCCGACGTCCACCTCAGCAACGGCATGGTTATTCCGTCCAACACGACTGTGATGATCAACATGTGGTCCATCACACATGACCCTAACGTGTGGGCGAACCCGTCCAAGTTTAACCCGGAGAGGTTCTTGAAATCCTCTGGGGGGATGGATATTGATGTGAGAGGTAATGATTTAAGGCTAGCGCCTTTCGGAGCCGGACGGAGAGTTTGCCCCGGGAAGAATTTAGGGCTCGTCACTGTGAGTCTATGGGTGGTTAAGTTGGTGCAAAAATTTATTTGGGTTGAAAATGAGGCTCAACCTGTTGATCTTGGTGAAGTGTTGAAGCTTTCTTGTGAAATGAAGCAGCCACTTTCAGCTAAGGCCGTTCCAAGAAATCTTGATTAGGGTTTTGATTCAGCATCTAACTTATGGAAATATCTTAAGTACTATATACATCATAAGTATAAAGAATTTTTACATTATCAGGTTATTTTATTGGTGTGACAGGTACGCATTCTTATTTTTAAGATTTTAAATCTCACATTTTAAGGAGACTTACCTGTAGATATCCTTGAATAACATGATAGTGTGAACATTGTTCATATTGAGGGTGTATAAACTCATATCTATATACTACATTCATAGTGATATATAAGTATATATTTATACTATTTCTAAGTATGTAAGGAAAAAATAAAGTTGTTGGATGATTCTAAGATAGTGACTAATGTAAGCAGTCATTAGTTTCTTTGTCCGACAACATAATGTTGTTTCAATGTATACTTTTTTTCTTCTTCTATAACTGTACGAGTGATCAGTTGGAAAAGTATAAATAAATAAAACTTATACAAGGCTGGCAGCTGTGCACTTTTACTACTGTTTTGCCCTTTTCCTTTGAGGGGTATTTGTTTTTCTAGCTTCATCCCGTTTTCCTTCGAATTCTTGTTTCTTGGAGAGTAGAATTAATATTAAAGCTATATATTGATCGTACAGATAACTAATTATGCTTCTCTGATAATCAAAGCTGCTAAGATTGGCCAAACTATTGCAAGCACCACTAGAGATAGATCTAGGATATGTGGTTCAAAAATATCCAATATACTAAGATAATATCCGACTTGCTAGCTAAGTTCTAGAGAAAACTTGAACAGGATATCCCAAGCATTGTTTTTCGAGTTAATTTTTCCGGGGAAGACTTGAAGAGAATATTTTAATGTGAAAATTAGAGTGCGGAATTCATCACAATCTTTTGAAACTAAAATGAGTAGCCCCTAGAATTCTCATTACCAGTAGAAAACAAACATGGGATAAAGTCTAGTATTTTCATTTAAAATTAGAGTGGTAAAAGGTGTATTCCACGACCTTTATCCAAAATCTTGTCTTATTAATTCCATACGAACTTTTAAGTTTTAAATAAGCATTTGTAAGGTAATTTGTAACAAACATAGATTATAGAGTCTATTTATTATATTCAAAGCTAAAAGCTCCGCGACGACCTTTATCAATTATTTATATTATTGACAAAGCAATAGTGGAATATTAAATTCTGTTAAGATTCCGACTTCAGTAATGGAATGAAAATATTTACTTTTTATATAGACTTGGACAATCCTCATCCTACAAACTAGTTTTGAGGTTGAGTTAGACCCAAAATCCATTGTTTACATGGTATCAGAGTCTGACCCATTTCAATTCTTTGTTCACTGATGTTGGGCCTCAAATTATATTATCCATGCTCCAGTTAACGGGGTCTGTGCATGCGGGGGAGTGTTAAGAGTCCCACATCGATAATGGAATGAGAACATGAACTTCTTATATGGAATTGGACAATCCCACCCTACAAGTTAGCTTTTGAAATTGAGTTAGATCCAAAATTCATTCTTTACAAATTCAGCTGGAGTCTCAATTTCAAAATTAACTTTGACCTCAATGATATAGGCGAATTTTATTATAAAAAGGGACAATGATGTGAATGTTTCTGACTTCATGTATAACCTAGAGTTAAATAATTTTTATAACTAATTGGGATATTAAACATTTAAAAGATGAAACTATCTCTGGTAATTACAATAACTTATAGAATATCCTCTGGGTATTTAAAATTATTGAAAGGAGACCTCAAAACAAGAACGAATGCCAATTTCTTTTGTTTAATCATTCGATGTTGAATTTCTCAATGACCGATTAATTTGGATTCCCATAATAAAAAAGTCATTATGGGAGTTTTAGTACTATTCCTAATTAGTCTCACTAAAGAGGATTTTATTTTCATGATTCGAACCTGAAACGTCTAGGGTGAAGGAACCTTAACCATTACATCACATCCCCGATGATCAAGCCCTATCTACTTTGGAGTTTTCTTAAGTTTGGTTGTCACATTCTTCAATATACTAATTTAGCTCTATGTTATGATGAATAACATAAAAAATTCTATTTCCTTCGTCTCAAATTAGTTGTCATGATTTTTTTAAAATAGTTATCTTAAATTAGTTATCGTGATTTTTAAAAAATAGCTATCTTAAATTATTTGTCATTTTTAAAAAGTCAAGACAAAATTAATTATCTTTTATCATTTTACCTTAATAGTAACCGTTCTTGAAGACTATAAATATCATAATTATTGGGTGAATTGTGATGGTTCAAATACCATTGAAGGGTAAAATAGTTAAAAATTCCACCTAATTAATATTTTTTAAAAGCGTATAAAAGAGAACTACGACAATAATTTGAGACGGAAGGAATAAGTAATAAGAAAGAGTTAGATTTTTTATTAAGATTAATTAATTCCGGCTAACTACACCCAGTCGTATTTTCAAAGCGTGCAATGTACCTCAGAAGTAGGCAAAAAGATAATAAATCAAATACCTGTCTTTTTGTCGGAAGAGATTTTTTTTTCCACAAACTAAAATGGGATGGTTAGCCTTGTTCTCTCTCGGTGCACGTTAGCTTAACGTGCTCTATACCATGGGTAAACGAGCCAAGTCTACGAATCTGCCGGATAATCGGAGCCATCATATATTCGGAGCTAATTCACAGAATATGTTGGCTGCAGATAACAATACATGTCAGGGGCCTCAAGGATGATCTGCAGGAAATCAAACTGAAGCATTGTAATAGGTTCAAAAAAGAAACTATGGTTGTTGACTATGGTGCTGTGGTATATCACAGTTGGATAGCAAGGAATAACAAAAGTTTTCAAGGAAGAAATTTTCATAGTAGTTTAGTTATACAGCAGATTCAACTTGTAATTAGGAAGATATTAGGTATATTTAGACATTCAAAGAGAGGTTGGAAAAATAGTTCTTTTATTCATGCACTGTGTAATTAGAGGCTGATCAGGGGTCATCACTGTATGGCAATCTTCTTACAAGGGTGCTCTCTTAGATTTATTGATTCTTTATGTTTGTTGGTATGTTAATATTTCACATTTTATTACCAAAAAAAAGTCTTGTGTCGGAAATTGAGTCATGAAATGACATAGTTCATATGCGTCTTGGCTATCTTTAGCTATAAAAACAAAAAGCTAGTAAATAAGAATACATTGTTAATTGCTTAATTGTGACTTTTGTGGTTTGATTAGTTTAGTCAACAAATAGTGCAGATGAAATAAGTGGATTACATTAAGACGCGCACGGTTTGTTTAAGACATTCATTTTAGAACGATTGATGCTTTAATTAAACATCCTCTACTGCTGTTAATAGGGGGCAAAAATTGTATCCAAGCAAATATTACATATATAGAGACAAAAATAACCAGTGCGGATGAACTTTTACCGAAAAAACATTGAGTACCAAAGCAATATATCTAGTATTATTACTTGAAGCAACCTTTACCACACTACTGGAAATTTGTGTGAATCCAAAAATTACAGGTGTTAAATATACTAAAAGTCCTAATGATATTTACAATTCTATATTAAATGAATGCAAATTGTTAATGATGAGGTTAGGAGACTCATGTCTTAGATATCAGGAAAATTCCATATTCCTATTCTGCGGATCTTCCTCTTTATTGCTATTTCTTTATTTAGTGTATAATCTGTTGGAAATTAGCCTTTGGCGGGGAGATGCGTCCACCCATCTTTGATGAATTAAACACTAGTGTTCCGCATGTTGGAGACCTTGTCTCTTTGCACATGCATGATCTACGAAGTGAGTAAATGACCGTAGGGCCAAGAATCGTCTAATTTCGTTGAGAAATGAAAGAGATATTGGTCCACGAAGTAAGGTGTTTGAGACATGGAAATGTGGTGTGGGACAAATCTACCACATCGGTGGGAATAGGAAGAATTGCTCTCTATATAAGTCTCTAATGTGGTAAAGGGTTTGGATCCCCAAGGGGTATCCCATGTGTTTAAAGGAGGGAAGACCTAGATGTGCTTGGGTTCAAGGCTAAGCCCACAAGCGCGCCACCGCCCGCCGGTTCCGGATCCGGATCCGGGTTCACGAGTCGTGGGGCTGTCTAATATTATCTTTTTGGACCAGAGAACTCTGCCAGATGTACAGCTTGATCCCTGAAGTTTCATATGTACAGTTTGGACCAGAATTCTTTCATATGTACAGTTTGGTCCCTGAAGTTTCAATATTTACAGTTTGGTCCCCAGAGTTTCTGGGAAGGTGACGGAAGGCAGAAAGCCTACCGTTGGGACTATTTTTGAGGCATTAATCAGCCATTACTTGGCTGATTAACTCCTCTATTAACAGCCCATTAGTTGGGCAATTGAGTGGCCTCCTTCATGACCTTAATTCACCTCTTTCATGGCATTAAAACCTGCCATTACAGTCCTCCTTTAAGGGCCATTACAGCCTTGTTTATGGCTGTTGGACAGCCCCTCCTCATGCTATATATTGAGCTTCATTTGGCTCAAAACAGTAGCAAGAAACAGGCCAGAAACCAGACGAAAAAGACTCACAAAACTGACTGAAAAACAACATAAAAACAGTCACGAAAATACCAAAAAACAGTGAGTAAAACTGTGTGGAAAAACAGTGAGTAAACACCCTCATATACACAAGATATACACTACAGAGACAGTATATACACAGAGACAAAAGAGAAGAGTAGACAGAAACTCTTCCTTCCTATTCCATATCTTCAGCAAGTCGAGTCATATTTGTTTTCTTCGACAGGCTCAACCTATTGGCTTTGTAGTGTTGAGATTAAAGTGTTGTTTTATCTTGGGAGACTATTGCCCGCTAACGTAAAAGCATATATACGGGGCAATCTTGTCTTAAGGATAGAGGGCTATCATCGACTCAACACACAACGTTGTAACCATCTAGATTTAGTTGTTTCTTGATTTCAGGTTATCAAGATTCAAGACACAACAAGCTTGCGGCAAGAAAAGAAGATTGGCCTATTTGTTCAACAAGATTCAATTTCTGAAGATTGAATATTTGTTCATCCTTTCGAATACTTGTAATAGTTATTTACTTCCCGTACTGCATTATAAAGTACCATAGAAATACCAACAACTTAAGACAAGATTGTATTGTAATACTATTAGTGTTCGAAAGATGTCGATCAAAAGTTGTGTGACCAAATCTGGATATGGCAATGATTTTCTGGTAGAAGAGAGTGATGATGATGAACGTGTTCATGGTGTCACCGCTACCAAGACTGGTTAGAACAAGCGCTCACGAGAGCCTGAGGATGTCAACTGGGACAAGAGGAGAAGACTGAAGATGTACTTCTATCTTGCAGCAGAAGGCTTGTATCTGTCCCAGACAAAATATCCAAATAATGGTAAGAAGGAACTGGACACTCAGTTTGATGAAGTGACTGAAGTGAGCCAGAATCCGAAATTGGGATAAGTAGTTTTTCTTACTTGTCAAGAATAAAGATTAAATGATGTCTGATTAAAAATGGATTAAAGTAAGGAGGAATATGAAAATAATTTATATTCCTTACGCTTTAACAAATCAGAAGTTTAATCTCATCTTCTTTTCCGTTTAAAGATTGGAGTTTGTAAACGACTTAAAAAGATCCGTTCTTTTAAGTGTAATTATTAAAGTGTGTAAAGTATGTTCGCACATACGAGGGAGAAAGATCCACTGACTGTGCGAAAACTGTTACCACACTTAAGTAAGCGCCAAGAATTATCTGGGCACCAATCATAACGGAAGAAGTCTAAAAGTTAATGACGTTGAGCCTATCATATTATTTGGCAGAAGATCTAGGATGATATTGGACACTCAGTCATACAAAGCCTCCGGGCGACTGGAGTGGGCCAAAATTCCTTTGATATGATGATATTGGACACTCAGTCATATAAAGCCTCCGGGCGACTGGAGTGGGGCCAGAATTCATTTCATAGGAAAAGTAATGGACACCTATTAAGGCGGGCCAGAATTTCCAGGTCTTAATGATCTGAAGGCCTAAATAAAGGCAGTAAAGAAATTGGACACTCAGTCTGCTAAAGCAACTAGAGTGGGTCAGAGTATCGAGATCACATATGATCCGGTTGCGCCCTAACCACGGGCAAGAGGTTGTTCATGTGAAGCAACGCCACCTCTAAAATCAAAGGGTCTGGAGAGGTTGTCCTCAATAGGACTTCAATGAATGGGATCACTCTAAAAAGAGGTGATACATGTTCCTAACTTGGTTTAAGGGACGCTGTTGGTCAAACTGGTTTGAGATTACTCCAACAGGTCCGTAATAACTAAGAATGGTACATGATGTCTGTAGCCAAATGAATGATATATTTGTAATCCGTGCATCTATGCCATCATAGATTAAGACACGTTAAATAGCAAGTCATTCAAAAGCTAGCGAAGTTGAGATTGTTGCCTTCTTTTGACATAAACCCTCAAAATGAATGTGAGGTAGATGAAGAGGCAAAATCACCTTTCCAAATTCCGTCAAGGGAATAGCGAAGGAAGCACCGCTCCTCTAGAACTTAGTCACACCTACTTGGGTGATTTGAAGTTTATACAAAATAGAGGGGGGAGACAAGTACGTTGTGACCTTCATTGATGATGGTACAACGTATGGAATCCTTTGTTTGTTAAAAAGCAAAGATGAAGTTGTTGAAGCGGATAAGCGCTACAAAGCAGAAGTTGAAAATCAACTAAGCCTACAGATTGAGAAATTCGTAGTGATAGAGGGGGAGAAAGTGAAGCATCGTTCATTCAACGACTGTTCATTTCTCACCTCAGTCCAACGGTGTTAGCCAAGCGCAAAGCTCGTACGCCCAAATTATGTGGGGTGGCTTGGTAAAAGTTAGAATACTGAAACAGGTCAAGTTGTACCTAAGACTGTAGATTGCATATCTGTCAGGATCTGCAAATAACAATAGTGTTGATCGCCTCTTGGCGTCAAAGAATGTTGAATTCTTTGGAGATAACTTTCCTTGAAAAAGGAAAAAAGAGTAATTGCTCAAGGTTAACAAGAACCCGCGAGGGCCTGACTGTCCGGAACTAGACGTTCCGTATCTACAGGACTCGAAAGTTGCTGGCTATCCGGAACTTAATATTCCAGATCTGCAGAACTCAGGGATTCTAGATGTTGAACCGAGACGGAGCAAAGAAGGGGACAAAGACTTGTTCCAGTCCTTCTAGCTTGTATGGTTAAGAATGAACCATGGACAATTAACAAATAATTATCATCTCCAAGAGCGCTGCTTTGGAAAGAAGCTACAAAGAGAGAAATAAACTCTATCATATAGAACCATACTTGCGTAATGGTTGATCTTCCTCCGGGAAAAGAACCTTTGGGTTGTAAGATGTGCTCCCCTGTGAGTAGCTTCACATCCAGGGCCATTGCAGTCTTGCGTGGCATGAATGTTGAATTAGCCTTCCCAATCGGAGAGTTGGAAGAAGAGGATCAGAGTTGGTTTGCTGAACTGTTGGGCTTCTTCCTGAACTTTCATTTTGGTCCCTGAAATGTTTACATTTTGGTCCTAAAAGTTTCAGATAAAACAGAAATAATGAATCTGACCACAGAAACATTGACTCTGAAAATAGAAAGCCAACAATTGGAGAATCAACAGTCTGAAAGTAAAAGTCATATTGAAACAAAGTCTCGATATGAAAGTTATGGGTATCACAGATGACATTTTAGGAATTGGATTTCTAAGACATCTAACGGACTGGTCGATAGTTGATAGTCTCGTTGAAGCCACCAATGGATATGAATCATAGAACTGATTGGATTCATGGTGCACCCATAGACAAGGAGCGATATGCACAGGTCATGTGTAGCTCAATGTATTGTACACACTACAACCGACCTGGTATCGTCCTACGAATAGATCAATTGAACTAAGGTTCACTGATGATCTTAATACATGATCAATAGAAGACTTTAAGTCGGATATGACGATATCTGAGTTATTCGCTTATCTACGGATTATAGTATTCTGGATGTCCAGCGGTTCTGGGAGAACACATTGATGCAAACTGGATATCAGATCTGAAGAACACCAAAGCCACAAGTAAATGTGTATGGTGGGTCTTGGAAAATCCTCTAAGCAAACTTGCATCGACCGATTCATGATGATATCGGAGTTTATCGCTTTATACAAAGCATGAAAGAAGTTGAGTAACTTCACGACTCATTAGAGGACGTCCCTTATTGGGAGAAACCCGTGCCTTCAGCAGTTATACATTGTGGCTCGCCGGTCGGCTTCAGGAAGGACACGGATGACGGCGTCTGGACGTATCTGTCAAGAGACATAAGACCGTATGGCAGTTGATCATCACGGGTGTCACCACCTTATTTACTAACTAAGGGATTACCCGAAGATCAAGTGTTCTGCCTGTCTAGGGGAATGGGCTGAAAACCCAAACAATACGAACCCTTGCGGTGGTAACCCAACCATAATGATTGGAGATCCCAAGAATTTGGTTCAATGGAAAAACTAAGCGGCAAAATGTTCAGTTGAGCGCTTCGGTGGAAGCAAGAGCACCTCGGATGATGATTTCTGTAGAGAAATATGAATCCAAAGTTGTTCCCGCGATAGACATTAAAGTGCTACCTACGTGGTGGGTAAAGGTTAAGCTTCCAAACCTTTAAAAAATCCTCAAACGGTTGAGGTTAAGGTTGGGGAAACTTTTAATGATTCCTAACACTTGAGAAGTGGGGTGTAGCAGGATACCTTGTAGGAGATCACCTATTTAAGTGCGAGGATGGCCGCCTCAAATGAACGCACTTAAGAATCCAAGTGTGTCCATGGCCACAACGGACAGAAACGTAAGAAGGAAAATGAATAAGAAGAGTTATTGTGTTGATACCATTGTCTTGGCTTACACTAAACACTGACGGTTCAAGACATCACGTTCACCGCGCAGTAAGTAAGTCCGATGGTTTCAACTAGGGAAGGTTCAAAGCGAAAGCTACCACTCTTGATGCAATATCTTTTCGCTGAAAGATTGCTGAAATATAGGCACCTTGTGTGTGCGCCACAATCTCTCTTTCATAGAGGGGATTGTTGGAAATTAGCCTTTGGCAGGGAGATGCGTCCACCCATCTTTGATGAATTAAACACTAGTGTTCCGCATGTTGGAGACCTTGTCTCTTTGCACATGCATGATCTACGAAGTGAGTAAATGACCGTAGGGCCAAGAATCGTCTAATTTCATTGAGAAATGAAAGAGATATTGGTCCACGAAGTAAGGTGTTTGAGACATGGAAATGTGGTGTGGGACAAATCTACCACATCGGTGGGAATAGGAAGAATTGCTCTCTATATAAGTCTCTAATGTGGTAAAGGATTTGGATCCCCAAGGGGTATCCCATGTGTTTAAAGGAGGGAAGACCTAGATGTGCTTGGGTTCAAGGCTAAGCCCACGCGCGCGCCGCCGCGCGCCCGTCCCGTCCCGTCTGATTTCGGTTCCGGATTCCGGGTTCACGGGTTCACGAGTCGTGGGGCTGTGGGGCTGTCTAATATTATCTTTTTGGACCAGAGAACTCTGCCAGATGTATAGTTTGATCCCTGAAGTTTCATATGTACAGTTTGGACCAGAATTCTTTCATATGTACAGTTTGGTCCCCAGAGTTTCTGAGAAGGTGACGGAAGGCAGAAAGCCTACCGTTGGGACTGTTTTTTGAGGCATTAATCAGCCATTACTTGGCTGATTAACTCCTCTATTAACAGCCCATTAGTTGGGCAATTGAGTGGCCTCCTTCATGACCTTAATTCACCTCTTTCATGGCATTAAAACCTGCCATTACAGTCCTCCTTTAAGGGCCATTACAGCCTTGTTTATGGCTGTTGGACAGCCCCTCCTCATGCTATATATTGAGCTTCATTTGGCTCAAAACAGTAGCAAGAAACAGGCCAGAAACCAGACGAAAAAGACTCACAAAACTGACTGAAAACAGCATAAAAACAGTCACGAAAATACCACAAAACAATGAGTAAAACTGTGTGGAAAAACAGTGAGTAAACACCCTCATATACACAAGATATACACTACAGAGACACTATATACACAGAGACAAAAGAGAAGAGTAGACAGAAACTCTTCCTTCCTATTCCATATCTTCAGCAAGTCGAGTCATATTTGTTTTCTTCGACAGGCTCAACCTATTGGCTTTGTAGTGTTGAGATTAAAGTGTTGTTTTATCTTGGGAGACTATTGCCCGCTAACGTAAAAGCATATATACGGGACAATCTTATCTTAAGGATAGAGGGCTATCCTCGACTCAACACACAACGTTGTAACCATCCAAATTTAGTTGTTTCTTGATTTCAGGTTATCAAGATTCAAGACACAACAAGCTTGCGGCAAGAAAAGAAGATTGACGTATTTGTTCTACAAGATTCAATTTCTGAAGATTGAATATTTGTTCATCCTTTCGAATACTTGTAATAGTTATTTACTTACCGTACTGCATTATAAAGTACCATAGAAATACCAACATAATCATATCTTCATCTTAATGTACATTACTAGCTTTTCTTATGTGTAGATTTTTTTTAACTTGTTCTTTATTTCCTTTGATGAAGGAGAGTCTTGAAGTAACTGGTAAAGTTGTTGCCATGTGATCAGGAGGTCATGAGTTCAAGTCGTGAAAACAACCTCTGACATAAATGCAAGGTAAGGCTGTGTCTAACAGACCCTTGTGGTCTGACCTTTCCCCGGATCCCGCGCATAGCGGGAGCTTAGTGTACCGGATTGCCCTTTTTATTTCGTTTGATATCAATGTACTCCTTCAGATATAAATTAGAGACAAATGTACATGAATGAAAAGCAACTTACAGAAAAACTCTTTCATCAGATATAATTATATGGAGCAGAATAGGGTGGTGGACTCACCTGCAAAGGAAGTAGCTAAAAGGATGTTCTTTTATTAAGAATCACTTTTATTAGAATTTATGTTATTTCCTTCGTCTTAAGTTATATGAAGATATTTGATTGAGTAGGTAATTTAAGAATAAAAATAAATTTTTAAATTTTGTGATCTAAAATAAGTCATAAATATTTATGTGGTTATAAATAATTTATTAAGGATAAAATAGAAAATTCAAAATTAAATAATTACTAGGAGTAATATAGAAAGACATTATTATCTCTGAGACAAACATTGTCGCATAAATTGAGACGGAAAGAGTACCATAATGTAATAAGTAGCAATCAAGGATTTAACATTGTTGTACACCTATATGTTCCGTTGCTTACCTTATCTTTTGTTATGATATTAAATAAGTTTTTTTTCCTACCAAAAAAAATTAATACATTATTTCCTTGTAATATTTGGCAGCTAGAATGCTATCCTTAGTTTCAAGGTTCTACTTTCAACTTCAAAACCAAAATACTGTTGTAAATTAAGTTCGTGCTCTACAATTAACAATAACGATTATAAAAGAAAAGCAATAGATCACGTATCATTCTTAACTAAGTCGTTTGAATTGAACTAAGTAAATTCAAAACAGAAATAGATAATTAATTAATTAATTGTGGAAGTTATTTGTTTGAGAAGATTGTGGATCTTAAGTGGACTTTGAATGGAATTTGTTCAAACTTCAACAACCCGACCGTATCTGAACTTCCTGACCTACTAACTACCTTTTCAAACAACATTAGTTTATAGCACGAAAAGGTGGAAGACGAATACTAAAAACATGGAGTATATGATTTAGAACATCAAAACTTGGGAATTATTGCTAGAAAATTTACAAAGATTGATGTTGGACAATAAGTTGACACACTTTTTGGCTTTTTCATGTTATCAAAACAATAATATTTTTTTAGTGTTTGTCAAAGATTTAAGAGATTTCGTTTCAACAATTTCTTTATAAAGACTTTTTAAAATTTAGGATAGAACCTTTGTTCACCACCATAGGATTAGATAACCCTCTTGAATTGTTATGTCAAGAAGAGTACTACAACCGATAGTGAGTCATTTTTTGCTTAAAAAAGTCTCTGATCCTTGATCTCTTTCGTGCAAAGAAAAAGAAAAAAGTAGTCCGTCTCTTTTTAAGATCTATCGCACTCAAGATTTTGATGCACCAATTAATTGATAGCATTACTCATAATTCCTTATATGGGTAACTAATGTTGTTATATGCCTTATTAGAGTAATAGTTAAGGATGAAATTGAAAAGAATTAATGCCTTCTTAATTTTCTAAACTACTCCTAACAAATATTTTCGAGTAATTTTGTGTTCAATAACGGATAACAAGGAGGGTATGGCCGGAAAGTATAATGTTTCTCTTTTAAAGAAAAATATAAAATAAAAAAATGGTGAATTATGCTCCTGCTATGCACGGGGCACGTGAAATGACCGAACCAGAAAAATTTATTGTACGCAGTCTAATTTACTATATTTTCCTTAACATGACTCATTAATTCTAGCCTAACATAACATTAAAAATTAAGAATTACATGGACGAACTGTAAGATAGAGGGAGTGAATCAACACCGACTGTATGAATAAAAACAAAATCTCATAATATATATTTATATCAAATAGGTTACAAAATCCAGATTTCAAGAAATTGGTCGGCTAAGAAGAAATTGGTCTAAGATCTAAGTATGATCTTAGCTATGACTGATAAGTGTCGGCTGATTGGCCTGCAATTATGTTCTTTGCCTAGAATTTTCCTGGCAAATTAAATTAAATTTTTTTATTCAACTTTAGGAATCATTCTTTTTTTTTTATATTCAGCTTCCCGGTTTACGCCAGAATATTCCTGAAGATAGTAGTCCCGGTCCCTCAGCACTACTACTAGTAAATCGCGGGATGTGCCTGAATGACTAGGGTTTGAGAACAGAGCAACTGCTATCACCTACAAGATCCTACCCCAGAAGAGAGCAAATTGCTCCCACCAGTGTTCGAACTCATGCTGCAGACCTCCAGCTAAATTTTAAGTTTTCCTCCTTTATCATGCAGCTACGCCCGGGGGACATCATTCTTGACTTTATTCATCAACTTTACTAGCTTTACTCCCAAGATGTGTTTCAATTGAGTGACTTGATCTTTACAAGCTGCCTACTAAGAGTCCAATAAAAAAGACCCGTGAAAGAAGGAAGGGGAATTGGCCCAAAAATTGGATGGGGTCAAGACGCTGTTGTCGGGCGCCGGCGGCTGACTCAAGTGCCCCCACTAGGCAGTATCAATAACATATGGTGCCTTTCAAAATTAGCATGAGCCATCTTGAAGAAAATTTATAAAAGCAACCACATATGGTTGTGACAAGATGAGTAATATATCTCCACCTTTAATTAAAGATCTAGTATGTTGAATTTTGAGTAATGAATTTTTTTTTGATATGAAACACTTTTCCCTTAATGGATCATATACGATGCGAATCAGAATTAATCGGGAATTAATGCAATACTAGACGCTGAATGAGAAACAAAAAAATTGTAAAAGCAACAAAACATTCATTTATTCATGATCCATTATTTAGCAAAGACTCTAAAACCAGTATCATAGACAATCCAAAACTACGTTATACAAACAAACAAATAAATAAAATCATGGAATCAAAAATATTCCAAGGCGTTTTGCAAGCTATTTGCAGCCTCAATGTGAGGAGCCAAATTTAATAAAATTTATTTTTGTGAATATATAGTCTAATCAACACTTGGGCATATCTGGAGGTGGAGGCAGAAGTTTTTCTTCAGAGCCTTTTCCATCTTTGACAATGAAAGCCATATCCATTCCCCAGCTCACATGACGATCGAAATGGCAGTGCATAAACCACATACCTGTTCAACAAATTAAAAGACAAAAAAAAAATGTTTAGTACAACACAAAGGGAAATTGGCAATATATATGTGATTTAATATATTTATACGATCAAATCATTTAAAAAAATTGCACGTCACTCTAATTAATAAATATTGATTCGTAACCAAAAAATATATAATAAGTAATCTACTATTATTGCATGTTCATTCGCAATTATGGAAAAATAAAAAAAATTACGGTCACCGTATATAACTTAAATCTCACTTTCACCCTCAACGTCTTGAATACTTATATGGCTTATATCATAGGAGTAAATAAAATAAGCAAAACCGTTATTTTATGCATGTTCAAATTTTAACTGGAGCAACACACGAAAATAGGCACACATCTGTTGAATCGAATAATTCGTTATTTTATGTGACACTTTTTCTTATTAGCTCGTTCTAAAATAAATGTTATATTTTTATATTTGGACAATTAACTTCAAATTGTCACTTTACCTTTAATGATATGTTTTTACAAGTATCATGCCATGACATATTTAATGTTCCCACTACAAGTTTGAAAAAGTTTTTCTTTCTTCGTTTCTTAAACTCTGAGTTCAGTCAAACACTGTAATATTAATTAAAACAGATTGCATGTATATGCAATTATGACAACACATATAATGATTAAGAGAAAAAAAATATCATACCAGGATTATTAGTTGTGAATCTGATAGCTGCCCATCCATTCCTAGGAATAGCAATAGTATTTTGAAGAGGAGGATCAACAACATTATAATTCAAAGGATCTTTCTCTTTATCAAAATTACCAAAATCCAATCCAACCACATAAAAACTATATCCATGCAAATGAATGGGATGATCAATTCTACCCAATAAATTGGTCCCTTGCAAAACAATCTCCACCGTTGATCCATATTCAAGAACATGAACTTCTGTTCTCTTATTAGTTCTTTGAAATTCCACAGGAAGTGAATCCCATGTGAAATTGTATTTCAAAGGTGGAACACTAGGGGTAGAGAATGAATCTTGAGCCTAATTTAACCTTAAAAGCTAGCTTGTAAGGTATAGATTGTTCAAGTCCATATAAGGAGTCAATGTTCCCATTCCGTAT
The DNA here is from genome assembly GCA_029783415.1 of Anisodus acutangulus. Lineage (NCBI taxonomy): Eukaryota > Viridiplantae > Streptophyta > Magnoliopsida > Solanales > Solanaceae > Anisodus > Anisodus acutangulus. The sequence goes on from CM056504.1 coordinate 39,634,540, forward strand.
CCGATGTGGGACTCTTAACACTCCCACGCATGCCCAGACCTCGTTAACTAGAACGTGAATAATATAATTTGGGGGCCCAACATCGACGAACAAATAATTGAAACGAGTCTGGCTCTGATACCATGTAGAGAATGAATCTTTGGCCTAACTCAACCCCAAAAGCTAGCTTGTAGGGTGAGAATTGTTCAAGTCCATATAAGGAGTCAATGTTCTCATTTCATATCCGATGTGAGACTCTTAACACTAGGAAATTCATCTCCATAAATCCCATTAATTTCCCTATAATAAGCTTCAAGTAGGCGTTGCAATGTTGTTGCTCAGATCTGTTGGCTCCGAAACCTTCTTTTGGAGATTCAGTGTCCCTTGCGTAAGGCGTCTTTGGTTAACTGTGATAACATATCGGCTATATATTTATCTCATAATCCGGTTCAGTATCAACGAACCAAACATATTGAGATAGATATCCACTTTGTTCGTGAGAAGGTTGCTCTCGGTCATGTTAAGGTGCTACATGTACCTTCTTCGTATCAGTATGCGAATATCTTCACGAAAGGCCTTTCTAGACAGCTATTCCTCGGTATCAGATCCAACCTTAGCGTTCGGCCTCCTCCCGCTCCGACTGAGGGGGTGTATTAACGTATATTATGAAATATGCTCCATATATTTTGTAATATTTAGTGTTGTATAATTATGGTAGATATATGATCCTTATTGTATTAAGATTCCACATTGTACACACTATATATATTTGTATTAATGAAAAAGACTCTCAAGGAAGATTAATACAATCTTACACTTTTAAGATAACATTAAGGGTTTCTCAGGTTCTCAAAGAAATCTCGGCAATCAACATCATCATGGGGAAAATACTCCGTCTAATTGGAGCTGCGTTCGATGTTACATCGAAGCATTTAGCTTCTAGCCTGAAAACAGTGGCGCCTTGCATCCCAAATTCATCCAACCCGCCCTCAAAATGCTAATGTCCAGTCGTGTCATTCGCTATACAACGGTAGGTGCCACAAATATCGGTATTGTTTATGGAGCGAAATGTTATGTGGACTGGGAGAAGTCATGCCGCTTGAAAACAAATCTAGATTTAAAGGAATTCAAGCAAGATTTATCGCGCGAGGTCATAGCAGCCGGACACGAAATGAGCCAAGAGCTACGATGGAAATAGAGAGAGATGTACAGAAATTCAAGAAAGAATTCTCGCGAAAGATAAACGAAGCAGAACACAGAGTACGTCAAGAGTTGCAAATGGAAAGAGGGAAATATGTACATGAACTCATGCAAGAATTCTCGCGAAAGATCAAAGAAGCCAAACAGGGAATACAAGAATTCAAGCAAGAATTGCAAGAGGTGAAAAGAGTCGGACAGGGAATAGGGAAAGATGAATTCTGGCGAAAGATAAAAGAAGCCTAACACAGAGTACGTCAAGAGTTAGCGCAAGATTTACAAAAATTCAAGCAAGAATTTTTTACGAGAGATAAAAAAATCAGGACACGAACTACGTCAAGAGCCGCTGATGGAGGCCAGGTCAAAGCCAATTATCAAAGATAAACAAGATTGAAGCCAGTTGAGGCTTGAAGAAGTAAACCCGTCTAACTATTGACTAAGGTAGGGAAGGAATTCTTGTTTTTTTTTTCGTTATTATATTTATGTACACAAATTAAGCCTTTGGAGACTCCAAACGTTGAGACTCAATTTGTTTTCACCTCAATTTAGCTGCTAATTTATCTGTTGGTTGTGTTAATTAATAATACTAATAATTCAATGACAATTAGTAGCCAAGTTTCTTTGCAAACATGCAAATATAAAAGTTTTGATTGATTCATTGACATCACATACTCCAGATATCTTGGATACGTACTGCGTTACATCAACACTTCCTTCATAACCACTAGTTTTATGCATTACATCAACACTTCCTTCATAACCACTAGTTTTATGCATTACATCAACACTTCCTTCATAACCACTAGTTTTATGCATTACATCAACACTTCCTTCATAACCACTAGTTTTATGCATTACATCAACACTTCCTTCATAACCACTAGTTTTATGCATTACATCAACACTTCCTTCATAACCACTAGTTTTATGCATTACATCAACACTTCCTTCATAACCACTAGTTTTATGCATTACATCAACACTTCCTTCAATAATATAATCACTACTAATTATAAACACACACAAATATGTTAGCAATTTGTGAATAGACAGAGTGGAAAAATCAGCACGGTGGCATGTCCCTAGGAGGAGATAAAATGCGTTCTTCTGGCCTGTGTCCATTTTTCACTATAAAAACAGTCTGCATCCCCCATGTAAGATGACGCTCAATATGGCAATGCATAATCCAAACTCCTAAAAAAATAATAAATGAAAAATAAGAGGATAAGATGACCTGTCTTTCCCATAATAAATTAATAAGTGATTTTTAAGGTTTCTACATGCCCATTGAGAAAATCACTTAATAAAATAAATTAAAAGGATTATTTGACTAAGTTTAAAGAGTACCAAAAGGCCTTTCAGAAATTTATTCCGATCATTTATTAGACAAGGGTAAAAAAAAAATTTAAAATAAGCAATTAATGAATTCTTGTTTCTTTTTTTTTAAAAAAAATCACTTATTACCAAATTTGAAAGGCTAGGAATCACTTGTTATAGACCGGAGGAGTAAGAGTCTTTAGTTCTAAAAATGATTTAAACAATAAAGCTACTACTATTTATTAGATAATTACAAGTAAATATATATAGGAGTAATAAAGACTAATTGATAACCTTGTAAAAAGGTAAATAATCTATCACAGGTTAAACAATATTGATAATGTAAAAATTATATTACTGTCAGTGTATATAACTTAAATCCAATCAGTAAAAACGATAATGCAAGTAATGCATACTGAGGAAGACTTAAGTACCTGGATTGTCTGCTCTGAATCTAATGGCAACCCAACCATTTTTAGGCACAGCAACAGTGTTCCTTCGAGGGGGATCAACAAGATTATACTTCTTTGGATCCATTTTTTCATCAAAATTACCCAATCCCCAACCAACAACATAAAAATTGTAACCATGTAAATGCATTGGATGGTCTAATCCAGTAACCAAATTAGTCCCCTGTAGCACCAACTCAACTGTTGTATTATACTCCAATACTTTCACTTGTGTCCCAAAATCAGGCAATTCGAGCTCTAAAGGCAAAACACCATCAGTGTAATTGAACACATATGGCGGAAAACTCGGAAATTTGGTCCCAAATACGCCCTTGGCATGATAATAATACGCCTCGAGTATGTTATACGTTGGCATCACGAAACTTATGTTGTTCATACTAGCATATAATCGTGTCCCGTTTGGTCCTTGGCATGTTGTAACATCCGTACCATTTTTTGGGCACGGGGATAAGTTGACTGAGACAGTGGAAACCAACCTTGTTTTCACTTTAATCGGGACGGATATCAGGTGGTTTTCCGAAGCTAAACTTCTTAGGCTACCACTAAATTTAACTGCTGAAGGTGTGTCATAGTAAGAAGGTAAATAAGGGAGTGAAATTGGTGAATTAATATTATAATTTCCTTCATATTTTACTATGGCTGTGGTTGTTGTGTTATCAAAGTTGACATTAGTACCATTGGTATATGCTCTAGCAGCCATGTAATAAAGATTATTTGGTTCTTGATTGGCTTTTAACAGGCAATCAAGTGTTTGTCCAGGGCTTATGGCAATGAAATCTTTTGTTAATGGCTTTGTATAGCTTCCATCTGTTCCAACAACTTTTAATTTGTGATTTGAAATTGCAAAGAAAAGAATTTCATTCATTGCAGCATTCAAAATCCTTAGTAGATAAGTCTTCCCATACTTAACTTCTAGCTTGAAAGTTCCTGCACATAAAAAAAAAGGAAAGAATGAAGCTTTGAATTTGACTTGCACACATTCTAAATAATTTTGGGATCTTTATACAAATAGCCGGTTAGATTTATTGTTTACTTTACTTGATCAGAATATAATCGATTATTGATTATATACGGCTATACACATATTATATATGAATTATACACACACTCCATTTGTCTCAATTTATATGACACACTTTCATTTTTAGTCATTAAAAAATGACACATTTCCTTATATGACAATAATTTAACTTTAATATTTATCTTTTACGCTTAATGAGATGATTTATAACCACACAAATATCATTGACATAAGTTAGACCACAAAATTCAAAAATCTTCCTTTATTTCTTAAACTCTGTGCCCAGTCAAACTACATTATATAATTGGGACGGAGGGATTATATTATACATCTGCCCGCTATTTTTAGTTTTAAGCGGTTCGGTGGCGGCTATTTAAGCTTATTCGTCAAGAACTTTTATACTATTGGTGTATTTAAAAATGGAGTTTAACTTATATACATTGATAATGAAATTTTTTTTACATTATCACGTCAACATTACCTGTTATGTTTTTGTTTTCAAGATTACGACTCTCATTTTTTTAATGGCATGTTACTCACAAATATCTTTTGGGTGACCTAAATACATAAAAATCTATTTACATTATCGATACATATAAGTTAAATTCTTAAAGATGATATAAAAGTCACATACTTATTTTACTTATAGGTCACTAATCTCACTTTTTAGGAAAGATTACCTGTAGTAATTATCATTTAGGTAAACTTACCGTGCAAGAATTTTATTACGTATACAACCAGTGTTAATTAATAGTGAGGGATCAATAATCAAATGTGTTACTATCGTCTAGCCGAAAGTAGGAAAAGAATATGAGTTTAAAGCAAAGAATAATTCTACAGCCAAATTTGTTTTTCTTATTTTAGTTAGTAATTAATGCTACTACTATTTAGTGTATAGACACTGATAGGGATGGCAGGTGAGTATAATTTTGAGTATTTCGCACCGCACTCGCCTCAGTTGGGGCGGGTATGGGTATAACTTTGGCGGGTATGGGTATTAAAAATGTACCCGTCACGGGTAGGCGGGTAAGTGGTGGACCCGCCCGCCTACCCGCCAGCCTTATACCCGCCCCAAGCCCAAAATATTAGCAGCCCATAAGTCACGACAAGTCTCTCATTCTTCAACAAAACTCAAAACCCTACGCCTCTTCAGTCCTTCACGCCTTCACGCCTCCCTCTCTCTCGTTCCCTTTCACACCGTCTCTCCTCACTCTCTCATTCTCGACATCTCTGCCTTTTTCTTTAAAGGAAAAATCAAAAACTTTTTTCACGAACCACCTCGACGTCTCTGCCTTTTTCTTTAAAGGAGATGTTGATCGGGAAATATTGGAAAATATTACTGTCTTTGCTTTGTGCTTTGGGTTGTCTTGGTGAGGTCAAATTTTGTGCATTTGTTAAGTTTTACCTATTGAGTTTGTGGAGTTCAATTGAAAAAGTTGAAAAACTTTAGCTTATATAGCTTAAATAATATCTGGGTTTTGTCTACATTTGTAATATATAGTTATTTGGGTAGATAATTTTTGAGTTTTCTTGAAAATTTTATTTTCTTGATTCTTTGTTGTGCAAGGGGGAAGAGGTGAAAAAAATGGGGAATTCTGATGGTGAAAAAAATCTGGAATTCTCCTCACTCTCTCCTAAAGAAAATGAGACCGTGACAATATTGATTCTTGACTCAAAATTTTGGGATAATTTTTGGAATTTGAATTTTTGGGATCATGTTGAAAAATGAATTGATTACAAAATATGGCAGGCGGGTACAGGCGGGTGACGGATATCCACTTGGGTGGTGGAGCGGGTGTGGATTTAGGAATATACCCGTCTAGGCGGATATGGATGTTGAAAATTGTACCCGCCACGGGTGACGGGTAGGTGGCGGGTATAAAATTTTCTAGCGGGTACGGATGCGGGAGAGGGGGTACCCGCACCCGCCCCGCCCCCGCCCAATTGCCATCCCTAGAAACTAGTAACTAAATATCAATGGCATTAACTTTGTGATAACTAAATCATATTTCAAACTTACAAGTAAGGTCTATAAAATTGAATCGAGTCGAACGATGAACACCTCTAATTACATTAGATTGGTAAATGCATTGTTCTGATAGATCACGTCCGAGTCAAGTAACATGGATTCTAGAAGCACTTGATCAGTATGAAGCTTGAGTAGACTTAGTGATGTTTTATTTAAATTCAATATAATTAGTTAATCAAAATTAATTGAATATAATCACCTCTTTATTTAAAATTTATTTGAAATTACAAGTAAGATCATGTGAAACTGAATCTATTCGAATGATGAACACCTCTAATTACACTAGATCGATAAATGTGTTGTTCAATAGATCATGTCCATGTCAAATAGTAACAATTTCTGAAACACTTGATCAAGATAAGCTTGAGTGAGACTGATTGAAGTTTTGTTTAAATTTGATATGATTAGTTAATGGAGCATGACGCTTGAGTGAGATATGTTGAAGTTTTGTTTAAATTTGATGTAATTAGTTAATCAGATATAATTAGTTAATCAAAATTAGATATAATCGTCATTTATTTAAATTATATTTAAAACTTACAAGTAAGACCCTGTAAAATTGAATCAAATATGAAAATTGGTACTATTTTTATGGTAACTTCAAGTGTAAGATTATTTTTATTTAATATGGCAGAAAAATTATTATTTGCTACATAAAATTTAACTTTTGGTAAAGATTATTAGCTACGAAAATTTATCACAATAATAAATTTTTGGCAATATCATTTTGTCATGACAAGTAACTATAGTTATTAAACTAACTATTGCCACAACATTTTACTATTTTAGTACTCGAAGCAATACAATGTATTTGTCCATAATATTTTATTTTACATAATGTTTTGTGGCTAAAATGTTATTATTTCTATAACAAGTTCCAATTCGTGGCAAAAATTAATAATTAACTATGAAATTTAATTAAAGAAAAAAATTTGTGGCTATATTATTTAACTATTTCCACAATTTAGTACAACTTGAAGCAAAAATATTTATTTAGCTACAACATTTGGCTTCAAGTAATTTATTGTGGTTATAAGGTTACTATTGCTATAGTAAGTTTTAACTCGTAACAAAAAATAATAATTTGTTACAAAGTTTAACTATAGCAAAGATCTGTGGCTGTATCATTTAACTATTGGCACAATATTTTATAACTTGAAGCAAAAATATTTATTTAATTATAATATTTTATTTCAAATAATTTATTAGCTACGATTTGTAAATTCATAGTTTAGGTTTCGTAGCTATAAATACATTGTGTTGTAGTGTCTATGCATCGATTATACCCTGATTATATACGTTTATACACATATTATATATGAATTTTACATATATGTTATACATCCGCCGCTATTTTTAGTTTAAAAGTTGGATAGCATCTATTTAAGTTAATTCTTCAAAGACTTTTCATACTATTGGTGTATTAAATCATGGAGTTCAAATTATATAATTGATAATGAAAGATTTTTTACATTATCAAGTCAATTTTATCCGTTGTGGTAAGTATTATGTTTTTGTTTTCAAGATTATGAATCTCATTTTTTTAATGGCATGTTACCCACAAATATCTTTTGGGTGACCTAAACACATAAAAATCTGTTTACATTATAAATTCTTAAACATGATATAAAAGGTCACATACTTATTTTATTTATAGGTCACTAATCTCACTTTTTAGGAAAGATTACCTGTAGTAATTATCAGTTAGGTAATCTTGCAGTGTAAGAATTTTATTACGTATACAACCAGTGTTAATTAATAGTGAGGGATCAATAATCAAATGTGTTACTATCGTCTAGCCAAAAGTAGGAAAAGAATATGAGTTCAATGCAAAGAATAATTCTACAGCCAAATTTGTTTTTCTTATTTTAGTTACAGTAATTAATGTTACTACTCGCTCCGTCTCAAATTATTTATTGCTTTTTTGATTTACACGCTCCTTAAGAGATATTAATTTAGAGGGGTATTTGACTTATTTTACTCTTATTTATGTCTAATTTATAATATTTTTCCATTAAATATTTACTCTATTTATATATCATCTTCATTAATGACAAAGAATAAAATGGAGAAAAAATAATTAATTATGCCTTAAATTTCTAAAATAACAAATAATTTGAGACAACTATTTTTAGTAATTATTACAAATAATTTGAGACGGACGAGTACTATTTAGTGTACAGAAACTGGTAACTAAATATCAATGGCATTAACTTTGTGAATAGCAGTGGGGTACCTACCATGATTTGAACAAGGATGAAAATCACCAGGCTGACCATTAACCGTAAAAGCATCAGAATTCTTAGGCTGACCACCTGAGGCAGTAAATTCCTGTAAAACCTCCATAACACTGTCCTTCCACCACTCAGCTAAAAAAAATCAAATTCAAGATGGAAATTTGTGAGACTAAAAATAAATCTTTATACATTTAATTAAAATCAGAACATGTTTAGAAGGAATTAATTTAATAATTGTACCTAAAATAATTGGTATTTCAGCATGAGGTTTGGGAAAAGGATAACCAGTACCGGGCTTCGGATAAACAACAATGGCACCATGAACTGTGGCACGCGCCCATGCACTGTGCGCGTGCCACCACATAGTACCTTCTTCATCAGAAAGTATAATTTTTGTCCTGAATTTGGAACCAGGTTGAATTGGACATTGGGTGATATATTCAGGACCATCTGACCAGGGATTTCGCGGTTGTCTAACTCCATGCCTGATATATACATTTCGAAGTAAAAAGAAATTTTGGTCCAAAAAATTAACAAATCAAGTTGAAAAGAACAAAGTAAAATAGAAAATTCTTTCATATTTGCAGTTAGCATCCTATTTCTTGATATGGAATCAACAACTATGCCTCAAAGATTGAATTTGGGATTGGATTTACCATTTTCCTGTGTTTTTATTTTATTTAAGTTTATTTATGTGGTATATATATAGGCATTTTGAGTTATTTTTCCGTTACATAAATTAATTTTATAATTTTGATGCAATAAACGGAAAGTTATATAACTATCCGTGAAATTGATCTGACCACGTCTGTTTTTGCTTAGGATTAGTAATGCACTAACATTAAATTAAGTAGTAGACGGTAGTTCATGTACATCACAAGGGTACATTATATAGGGGTAACCAGGGACCAAGCCTCACATGTCCCAATGGGGCTATAGACCCCAAAAAAAAAATTACTATTACTATATTAATAATTGTCAAAAAGCCCCCACCCACAAAAAACATTAGCATCCAACTTTTTGCTACTCTTAAATTATCCAAGCCCAATAAATTTGCAAAAAGAAATCCATAAGCCCAACAAAAGAAAAAAAAAGTACTAATCTATGAATACACAACAAAGCAGCGTATGTGCTGATTAAAAAATAGTGTTGCCTTTCTCTATTAAAATAAAAAATATTTTGTCTTCTTCAGGGTTTCACGCTTGAGACCAACTTAGAAATTGTCGTTTCTTCTTCAGTTCTTCCGGTTCTTTTCTTGTGATCTTCTTCAAGACTTTGGTTTTTGCGTTACTCATCTTTATTTAGTACATGTAAGATTTTTCCATCATCTATTCAATTTTATTATAATAGTTATTTTTTGTGAATCCTAATTAGCGCAAATTTATTATTATTTGAATTAATTAGTGTTTGATAAATGATAAAATAGTTTTGGATTTTTATAGAACATTATTATTCTGGATTTAAAGATTGTATTGATGGAGAAATTTCTTAAAAGAAAGTCTGCAATGATTGATTCTTCTAAATCAAATGCTCAAAAGAGACATTCAAATGTTGAAATTGACTTCGACAATCTCCCGGCAGACCATGGAAAACGACCAACAATAAGGAGTTACGATGTTAATCACAGAGATAGAGTAAGACGAGCTTATCTATTAAAGGAACAGTTTCAACCTTGAAACCACAACTTTCCATGGAGCCAACCAGATGATAAAATTCAAAAAATGAGGTTTGTTGAAACTTGGTTTGACAAATATCCAGATTGGTTGGAGTATAGCATAACGGAAGATAGAGCATATTGTCTTTACTGCTATCTTTTTAGGACTCAAAATAATCAAGGTGGGGCAGATTCATTTGTCGGAGTTGTATTCAATAATTGAAAAAATGAGAGATTTGATGTTCATGTTGGAGGACATAGCAGTTTTCATAATCAATCAAAAAATAAATACCAAGATCTAATGAATCAAAACCTTACAGGAAGTGTTTCTACTCTATTTACTCATAAAGCAAATAAAGAGAGAACCAACTACCGTATTCGGTTGAATGCAGCTATTACATCTGTGCATTTACGTTTGAATCAAGGGCTATCATTTCGAGGTAAAGATGAATCTGAGCTGTCGAGAAATAAAGGCAACTATCTTGAAGTTTTTCATTTGCTTGCTGATAATAATGAGCAAATAAAGAATGCCTCATTTGAAAATGCTCCTCTAACTTCACAATTAGTTTTATCTGATATTCAGAAAGATATTGTAAAGCTTTTGCTGCTGAAACTACTTCTGTGATCATCAAAGATATCAGTGATAAATTTTTTTCAATCTTGGTTGATGAGTCACATGATGCATCAATGAAGGAGCAAATGGAAATTTGTTTAAGATATGTGAACAATGAGGGATGGATAAGTGAACGTTTTCTTGGTATAAAACATGTTCCAAATACAACTGCAGACTCAAGGAGATTGTCGAAGAATTAATCTCTTATCATGGTTTAAGCATATCAATGTTGAGAGGTCAAGGCTATGATGGAGCACCCAACATGCAAGGTAAGCTTAAAGGTTTGAAAACTCTTATTTTGAATGAAAATCCATGTGCCTTTTATGTTCATTGCTTTGTTCATCAGCTTCAGCTGAGTTTAGTAGCGGTTGCAAAGTTTCTCTTTCTTCCTCAATATATTTTTGAAATTACATCAAGGGTTGTAAATATGGTTGGAGGTTCGAGTAAGAGGCAGGATATTCTCAACATACAAAGTCAAAAAGTAACGGAAGCACTAATTAAGGGAGAACTTGTTAGTGGGTGTGGGCTAAACCAAGAAACTAACTTACAACGTCCAGGTGATATTCGTTGGAGCTCGCATTATAATGCTTTAGTTAGACTCATTGGCATGTTTTTATCTGTAATTGAAGTACTTGATCGTATAATGGATGATCCGGAGCAAAGAGTTGATGCAAACATGTTTTTAAATGCATTACAATCATTTGAGTTTGCATTCGCTATGCATTTGATGAAAAAGGTATTGACGATTATCAATGAGTTGTCATTAGCATTGCAAAAAAGAGAGTAAGAGATAGAGAATGCTATGAGATTAGTGGAGATTGCAAAGCAAAGATTGCAATACTTGAGAGACAATGGATGGGATTCTCTAGTTAATGAAGTTTCTTTATTTTGTTCTAATCATGAGATTGTTGTCCCTAACATGAATGAAAAGTATGTATCTCCTCGGCGGTCCAAGCGGAGAACTGAAGAAAAGACTAACGATACTTATTTTCGCATCGAGTGCTTTTATGGTGTTTTGGACAAACAACTTATGAAGTTAAATAGCCGATTTTCTGTGACAAATGTTGAATTGCTTCTTTTTGTTGGGTGTCTTAATCCTAGCAATTCATTCTTTGCTTTCAACAAGAAAAGTCTCGTCAAGTTTGCTCGATTGTATCCTCGGGAGTTTTCTTCACATGATCTAGAGTTACTTGATAATCAACTTGAGACTTATATTATTGATATGCGTAGCAGCATTGAGTTTTCAAAAATTGTTGGCATTGGAGATCTTGCAAAGAAGATGGTGGAAACAAAAAGACACGGAATCTATCTTTTGGTTTACACGCTTCTTACCCTAGCATTAACTTTGTCAGTTGCTACTGCAAGTGTAGAGAGAGCCTTTTCTGCTATGAGCATCATCAAATATCGACTGCGAAATCGAATATCGGGCGATTGACTTAATGATTTATTAGTACCTTATATTGAGAACGAAATTTTGTATGAGATCAGTAACGAAGTCATTATGCAACAGTTTCAGACTATGAAATCTCATCGAGAAAAATTGTGATTATATTTTTATTATTCTTGAACGATTTGTATTTATGTTATTTAGAATTTAAATTATTATCTACTTTTTAAAATTTGTATAATATAATACTAGTCCACTCGGAAAAAATTAGATGGATTCGTCCCTGCCAAAGGAAAGACTTAAAGAAAGTGCAATACACTTACCAGTGAATAGTGAGATTGTATTTCGCTTTGTTATAGACATCAACAATCAGTGTAGATCCTTTGTGAGCATAGAGTGTCGGTCCTGGAAACTTGCCATTCACTGTTAGAATTTTCTTTGATTTGCATAGCCTTTCAAACGAAGCTTCTTTAACCTGCATGCCATACAACATCAATATTTCAGCCTCGTAAACACTACTAAATTTAATTTATCTTTTTACTTGAAATCATTCACATAAGGAACATAAATGGAAAATAGTTCATGTACAACATAAGGGTAGATGTGGATTCGTACGGTTCGGCTTAACCCAATATCTTAGGCCTAAATCCTATATTTTTCTAAAATAATTCATTTAATATGTATAAATTATTGATTTAGTACCCACTAATTCAAAGTGGCTAACATTCCGAACCATTTCAATGGCTAAAATTTCGAACCAATAAATTTCAAATCCTTTGTATATACCAAAGGGAAGACTCGAAAATAACTAAAATATTATGTTAGGACAATAAATGGAGAAGCTGATAATATTTTTACTTACAGTGAAACGATAATGATTCGCAAAAGCTACGTAATGGAGGGAAGTGGCAAGAACTATGAGACTCAAAGTATATGTTTTCATAACTATTTCTCCAGACATCACTTTGAAGATAGTTGTAATCTTTCTTCGTATTTAACTCTCCTTTCTAAATGGTATTTTCTCTCTTGCTTACGGAATTTATAATAGTGGTAGAGTAAATTAAAGAACTAACATATACCCCTATCTCAAATTATTTGCCATGGTTATTAAAAATAGCTATCTCAAATTATTTATCCTTTTAGAAGTTCAAGACATAATTAATTATTTTTTCTCCATTACCCTTTGTCATTAATGAAAATAACACATAAATAGAGTAAATATTTAATAGAGATATTATAACTTAGACATAAACAAGGGTAAAGTAGATCAAATACCCCTCCTAATTAATATTTTTAAGGAGCGTGTGTATACAGTGAAATCTGGCATGCCATTTGCAAAAATTAGAGCGAGAGTTTGTGGAAACGGATAGACTTCGATCCGGGTACGACTCGTGATCGAGACGGAGAAGCAGTTAAGGCGAGTTTGGGTACGATCGAGCCAGTTGACACCGGAGGAAGATCCGAAGTCACTCAGCTTTTAATCAAATGAGACATGATGCCAACCGTTACTTAGCCGTAACAACCGTTATTCTACAGTCATTAAGAGGCCATCAATGGCCATAATAGCATTGATGACATTTAAGTGAGGAGGGAATTTAAGTCTGTAAAGTTTGTAATTTATAGCTATAAAAGGAGTCAACCTTCATGTTAGAGGGGCATCCAATTCTCACTGCTTATACTTGTATGCTCAATTTTATTAAGAATATAACCACTAGCTCTCATTTTTGGCTCATAACCGAAGCAATTTAGTTGATGCCCAAACCAATTTTACTAAGAAGATTCATTCAAGTTTTCCGCACTTCCAGGCTACTTTTCTTACTCGTTTCTTTCATTTTATTTCTTAATTTCAGTTAATTATCATCAACTATTACAAATCAATTCACGTATCTTTAAAATCACTTACAAATGTAATTGTACCTTTTTTGGGGTAAACAACGTGTAAACTCAAAAAGCGATAAATAATTTGAGACGGACAGAGTAATAGACAACAAGAATAATAAATGCTGCGAACTAGAAATAGTATCAAGAAATAAAATGTTAAGATCTTTACGTAAATGGATTATTAAGAGAGAGAGAAAGAGAAGTGTTTGCTAGTGTTTTGAGCCATTTTGTAATAGGAGTGAGCGGGTTCGGGTACTCTAATGTTTTTTAACTACCCGGACCCTACCCGGTAAAAGATCGGTTCCTAAATTTACTATCCGGAACCTATTCGTAGCAATCATTATCCGGAACCTACCCGGACCCTGCGGTTCCGATAGGTTCCCGGGTACCTTGTAAATAAAAAAACATAGATTAAGCAATATTTTTTTAGCCTATGAGAATCAAAAAAAATTCTAAAATAATTTCATCCAATAGCTTTTTAGCCTGTAATAGGAGTTTTTAGTACCCTTATAAGAAGTTTTAGAAAACTTATTCATTGTAGAAAAGTTAATTCTGTAACCAAAACCTAAAATTGCAAGCCAAATTTGACACTCAATTAATTGAACGTGTTGATTTCAAAATAAATTTGAAAATATCTGAATTAAACTTATTTTCGTGTTCATAAGCTCTTCGATACAAAAAAAATGCTTTATTATACTAGTAAATCCCTAAATTTCATCTTCACAACTACAAAAATATAACAAATTTAAAAATAGATTTACATTTTAAATCAAAAGTAATACAGATTGAAGATGAGTATAGCCTGAAATAGAACAGAAGCATAGGATATTAAAAATAAATTGAAGAGTTAGATATGAACCTAGATGCATTTTATGAACGACGTGAACACAACCAAGGGAGAGAAAGAGGCAAATGTGATGCTTCAACGACGACAACGATGAAAGTACCTGAGAGAAAGCTTCAATGACGACGACGACGAAGCTCGATGGTGTAGCTAAAACACCATTGTTATTGAGAGAGTTTTGGGTGTTTTCTCTTAGGGTACAAAGAACATTCTAGAATAAAGGGGTGAAAAAGCTGTAATATTTGCGTATTGGGGTGGAGAAAATCAATGTGCAGGCGTGCAACAAATAATTTTGGAGAAAGTTAAAAGTTGTCCAAATGTTTCTCAAAAAAGTAAAAATATTTAATATTTTATAGGTTCCGGGTATCGGTTCAGTCCGATACCTGTCTCTATTTATCTGAATCTAATCGAACTGAACCGGACCCGACATTGATCGGTTCCTAATTTTACTACCCGGACTCTACCTGTTATTATAATATATCAACCCGAAATCTACCCGTTAGTGTCGATTCCGATCGAGTATCTGGGTACCCTGTACCTGTGCTCACCCCTATTTTGTAATACACCGACCCTCAAAGGGATAGAACTAATGAACTTGAACATGTTATGACTAAGTTTTGTATAGAAATTACGTTTTGGGTATATATGACACATATTAAATGAACATTTTAATACAAATGCAGGTTTTGAGCCTAAATTATTAGGTTCTGCCGAACTCATAACCACAATGCTAGCTCTGCCCCTTGATACAGTTATGGTCAAGCACGTGAAAATTCATTTTCATAATGGGTGCAGGAGAGATTTAAAGTTTATCTGCATTGATATCACACGAATTATATGACCATTTCATCTTATAAATTAAACTGTTAATAAACTAGAACACTTTATTGTTTACTTAATAATATTTTCAACATAGGCTAATTAGTAGTCGCAACGTTGCCGTGATTTTACAACAATTGCAGTGGGTAATCAGAAAGTCTAAACAAAGAGATTATTTATCGCAGTCAAGTGTCAAGATGGCTAGACTTCCTATCTTGGGTAAGGTAATTAACTACGTAGCTTAGAACACTACTCCCCCGATAAAAAAAAGCGTTCACTTAATCATTTGCACATCCCTTAAGAAAATACTAATTCTAGATAAAAATAGATAATTTGACTAAACTGCTCTTAATTAAATAAACATTGAGATTTGATCACATAATACTTAATAAGGAAAAATATGAAAAAATGAGGTTAATTCTTTCTTGATTTAATAAGTGGACACTCTTTTTTACCAAAAAAAAAAAAGATAAGTGGACACTCTTTTGATCCGAATGGAGTACTATTTTAGGTGATCTTCAACGAACCAAAACTAAAATTCCGAATAATCAAAGAAAGTACTAGTCATAATTATTAGAATCTCCACTTTAATTTGCCGTAAGCTGTTAGGGTTTGAAATGTGAGACATTTCTTGGATTCACGCAAAATTTATTGCATGATGCATAAATTCTAATGAATTGGCTGTATAGCCTCTTTAATGTGTTTATTTATGGTAGTTGCTACATTGTGGGACGATTTGTCAAAACTAGTCGGTTGGAGTCGAGCACAAGAATTGAAAGCATTGAGCGATAACCCACTACTTGTTTGTGATAATAATTACGTACATGTTTCATACAAAAATATGTGTACATTGAAATAGATTTGATTTCTTGTTACGACTAATTCAGGAGTCGTCACAAAATGTTGCCCCACCCCCTCTTGTACTGAATTCTTGAGTGTCATAGGTATATTTACAAATTATGCATGATTGGAATAAGTAAATTAGCATATATGTTTTCTTTTGAAGTTATCTTATGAGGAATACCAGTATTCGAGCCACAAGAATGTAACGTGCATTTATAAGCCGATAATTGTCTTTAATTTGGATCATAACATGTATATTCATGAAAGACGAGCAAAATTAGAGAAGATGAGAGAAATTAAGAACGAATTTTTTTTTACCCTAGCTATATCAGACGGTCCACTATATATTTCAATTGATTGCTATCGGATCAGGGAGATAAGTTTCTATAATTAGATTTAACGTTGTATATTTAAAATTATGAGTTAATAACTACTATAGTATTATTTATTGTGTTTCTAATAATTTTTTTAGATATAAATTAATTATTTCGCACCTGAAATACTGAGCTCAAATGAACTCGACGTTGTATCCACCTCTGATTTCAATTGAATTGCTATGTCTGAAACCGTGTTCTTTTTTTATCAACTATATGCTTCAGATTATTTTTCAAACTCATTGTTGGTGTGAAAAATGGTGAAGATGAAAAGATGAAGAACATGATATGTGGACTGTTAGGTTGGAAAGAAATAGGAGGTGTATTGAAGGCCTAAAAGTCATATCTGTTGTAAAAAAAAGATGTTTGCTGAATCTTTTCTTTCTTGTGTAAGGGTAGTACAACTGATAATCTTTTGCAATTTCTAGATTTCGTGGATATGCTTAATGGAAATTGTAACAGCTGTCCTTTACTTTTTGTATGTATCTGTGAGTGCCTCCTACTTGATACTAACTAGTATTATTCTTACCTTATAAAAAACACTATGTTAGGTCTGACAAGAAAAAATAATGCATTTAGTATTCAAAGAATATCATGTGTGTGATAGAGAGAGAGAGAGAGTATTTAGTAACTCGGTGAAGAATACATGTCACGTTGATTCAACACATATGAATCTGATAGGGCTTGAACATATAGGTGATGAATTTTGATTATGTTCATATGAATGTTGGTTGCTACCGAAAAGAAAGAAAGAAGGAAAATATGTTAATAAACCATATGATATTTAGTTCTATTTGTTTCACTTTTATAATTATATTAGTTTCTTGGTATGTGTGTTGCACATATATGCTTAATATACTAGAATCTGATTTAATTGGACATGAAATAGAAAAACAGTTAAAAAAATTGATATTTCTATATGTACATGATTTGGTAAAATAATGTTAATAATTTTCTCATATATCTTCTTGAAGTAGTGACAGCCCTTTTAAAATATATTGTATCCCTAAATACATATCTATTTTGAATTACTAGACTTACTGATTAAAGGGAAATAAGTAATTTGATACCTATGCCTAAATAAGTATTTTAACACACCCCTGCAGTCGTAGTGGGCAGTCTTCGTACGCTGAGACTGTCTCTAAAATCTTCAAAAAGGACTGAGGAAGACCCTTTGTAAATATGTCTGCAATTTGATACCTGGAAGGGACATGGCAGACGCGTACTTATCCACGAGCTATCTTTTCGCTAACAACGTGAATATCCATCTCGATGTGTTTAGTGCGCGGGTGTTGAACAGGATTACCAGAAAGGTAGATGACACTCACATTATCACAATAAACCAAGGTAGCTTTTTGAATAGGACAATGAAGCTCTAAAAGAAGATTACGTAACCAACATAATTCAGAGACCACATTGGCCACCCCTCGATACTCGGCCTCTACACTAGAGCGTGACAATGTAGACTAACGCTTCGCAGACCATAAGACCAAGTTATTACCAAGAAACATACAATAGCCGGACGTGAAATGTCTGGTATCTGGACAACTACCCCAATCAACATATGTATACGAGACAAGTGTAGATGTCGAGGACTGATATAAATGTAAGCAATAGTCAAGTGTTCCCTAGATGTATCGAATAATGCGTTTGAGCGCATTCATGTGTTCAACCCTGGGATCATGCATAAACAAGCACACCTGTTGTACGTCATACGTAATATCTGGTCTCGTGAACGTAAGATACTGAAGAGCCCCTCTAAGACTGCGATAACGGGTCGGATCCTTATAAGGTGAGCCAGCCGCAACACCGAGCTTCGGCTTAGTATCGACGGGAATGGAAGTAGACTTGCACGAGCACATGCCAACACGCTCAATAATCTCAGCTGCATACTTGCATTGAGATAAGAACAACCCACATGTATGACGAGAAATAGCATTCCCCAAAAAGTAACTCAAGGGCCCCAAGTCTTTCACAACAAACTCAGAACCGAGCATTGTCATGATAGACTAGCGTAATGCATCAGAAGAGGCAGTCAAGATAATATCATCCACATATAATAGTATATAAGCCAGGGAAGAACCACGAGGATATATAAATAATGAATTATCAAACCTGTTGTGAGAAAACCCAATAGTGTAAACATAGTCTGCAAACCTCTTATACCAAGCCCGTGGGGACTGCTTAAGCCCATACAAGGACTTCTTCAATAAACAGACATGATGAGGATATTTGGGATCCTTAAATCCCAAGGGCTGATGCATATAGACTGTGACCTTAAGATCACCATGTAAGAAAGCATTCTTCACATCTAACTGATGAATGGTCCATGCTTTCGAAAGAGCCAAGATGAGCACAGTGCGTGTGGTAGCCGGTTTGACCACTGGACTAAATGTCTCACCATAATCCACACCAACCTGCTGAGTATTACCATCACCTACAAGACAAGCCTTATGCCTCGCAAAAGAACCATCAGAATTATCTTTATGAGCAAAAATCCACATAGACCGAATAATATTAACACCAGATGGATGGGGAACCAACTCCCACGTCTTATTATCAATCAGAGCATTATATTTGTCGGTCATATAAATTTTCCAATTCGGGTCATTTAAAGCAGACACATGATTACGGGGCAGGGGTGATTTAAGAACATTAGAATTTAGATTAAAATGTCTTTTTGGTTTAACAATACCCTGTTGACTACGACTGACCGGTCTATGACTCGATGGATAATGGGTGGATGTTGGGAAATTTTGGGACACGTGACGGATCGCCAAGAGGCGTGGCCCGCCGCCCGTAATCGATAATCGTAGCAAAGGTTCGCCGAGACCGATCGCCATCAGATTGGCCGGGCAATCGCCTAATTCCGTAAACCGGGACAAAGCCGCCCAAGTACCGGACTGGAAAAGAGGGGTGAGACGGGACTATAGGTCCAGCGGGCAGTGGACCCATTGGTGGATTTTGGGTGCGGGATAGGTCCGGAAAATGATGGATAATAAATGGAGAGACGGTGTCGTCCAAAAAATTATACGAACTAGGAATGGGACTACTCACGTTAGCAAAGGGAAATTGGGTTTCATCAAAAATAACATGGCGACTAATGATGATTTTATTAGAGGATAAATCAAAACATTTGTAACCACGATGATTAGACGGATAACTCAAAAATACCCAAGGGGTAGAATGGGCCTGAAGTTTGTTAATTGTGGTTGTCGGAAACAACAGATAACATAAGTACCCAAATGCCCTAAGATGTGAATACGAAGGAGTCTTATTATATAAGATTTGAAGAGGGGACGAATATGCCAAACCTTTGGTAGGAAGAATGTTAATACGATACGTAGTCATTTGTAGAGCATGATGCCAAAAAGAAATGGGTTATGGAAGCATGAACCAATAAAGTTCGAATAATGTTATTAATGATACGAATTTTGTGTTTGACTTTCCCATTTTGTGAGGACGTATGAGGACAAGAAAAATAAAAAGTAATTCCACTATTAGCACAGAACTCCCGAAACCCCCCATGATTGTATTCTTTGCCATTATCACATTGAATATTTTCGATTTCCCGTTCAGATTGAGTTCTGATAAATGCTCTAAATTTTAAGAAAGTGGAAAAATGTGAAATTTTTTCGCTATTGGAAAAGTCCATAAAAATTTAGAATAATCATCCAAAAATAGAACATAATAACGGTGACCCAAAGAACTGAGAACAAGAGACGTCCACAAATCACAATTAATAATATCAAATGGCATTAAAGTACAAGAATTAGAGTCTATAAACGGTAATTTAACATTTTATCCTGAATAAAAAGATTGACAAATCGGAGTACTACGTGTACCCTTACAAGAAATAAAATTGTTTTTATCTAAGGAAGATAAAATAGACGACCACGAATGACCTAGACGAGTATGCCACAAGGAAGGAGCAAGGGCTGCAAAAGATGATGGAAATGCTGGACTCGAGAGACCGGATGTGGGCGTGATAGGATAAAGATCTCCCCAGCTATGACATCTCATAAGAGGAATCCCTGTCTTGAAATCCTTTAAAAAAAACCCAAAAGGATCAAATTCAACAGAAATGGAATTATCAGTGGTGAATTTACGGACAGACCCCAAATTTTTAATTAATTTAGGGGCATGAAGGATATTTTTCAAGATAAGAGATAGATAGGGGGAGACAAAGTTTTATAACCGTAACCACGAATTGGAATCTAATTGCCATTACCAATAATATAACCTATTCCTTCTCCAGCATAGTTCTGTGCAATTTAGATTAACAGGAATAAATTGTGTAGTTACTATTTCACAAGGCAAGGTTTCATAGAAACTATGCCTATTTGTGAAAAGTTACGTATAATATATGCCTTGTCTGGCATAGTTCTTCAGAAATTAAGTTAACAGGCATAAGTTGTGTAATAACTATTTCGTAAGGCAATGTTTCATAGAAACTATGCCTTGTCCGGCATAGTTCTGTAGAAATTAAGTTAACATGCATAAGTTGTGTAGTATTTATTTTGTATGGCAAGGTTTCATAGAAACTATGCATATTCGAGAAAAGATACGAAGAACATATGCCTTGTCCATAGTTCTGTACAAATTAAGTTAGCAGGCATACGTTGTATAGTAACTATTTCGTAACGCAAGGTTTCATAGAAACTATGCATATTCTGGCAAATTTACATAGAACTTATGCCTTCTTCAGCATAGTTTTGTGCAATTTAGATTAACAGTAATAAATTGTGTAGTAACTATTTCACAAGGCAAGGTTTATAAAAACTATGCCTATTCGGGTAAAGTTACATAGAACTATGCCTTCTCCGGCATAGTTCTATGGAAATTACATTAACAAGCATACGTTGTCCAGTCACTATTTCGCAAGGCAAGGTTTTATAGAAAGTTTGCCTATTGGGACAAAGTTACATAGAATATATGCGTTGTCCGACATTATTTTGTAGAAATTGAGTTAACAGGAATAAATTGTATAGTAACTATTTCACAAGGCAAGGTTTCATAGAAACTATGCCTATTCGGGCAAATTTACGTAGAACCTATGCCTTTTCTGGCATAGTTCTGTGGACATTACATTAACATGCATAAGTTGTGTAGTAAATATTTTGCAAGACAAGTTTTTATAGAAAGTATGCCTACTGGGACAAAGTTATAACTATTGGGATAAAGTTAGATAGTTATAGAAAGTTATAACCTATGCCTTCTCTAGCATAGTTCTGTCGAAATTACATTATCATATGCTTAGTCCCGTATATTTCGTAAGGCAAGGTTTCATAGAAACTATGCCAATTCGGGAAAAGTTACGTAGAACATATGCCTTGTCCGGCATAGTTCTGTAGAAATTAAGTTAACATGCATAAATTATGTAGTAACTATTTCATAATGTGGGGTTTCATAGAACTACGCCTATTCGGGAAAAGTTACATAGATCACATGCCTTGTCTGATATAGTATTGTAGAAATTGAGTTAACAGGAATAAATTGTGTAGTAACTATTTCACAAGGCATGGTTTCATAGAAACTATTCCTATTCGGGTAAGTTACATAGAACGTTTGTGTTCTCCGGCATAGTTCTGTGCAAATTACATTAACAGGCATAAGTTGTGTAGTAACTATTTCGCAAGGCAAGGTTTTATAGAAAGTATGCCTATAGGGACAAAGTTAGATAGACCCTATGCCTAGTCACATATGTACTGCAAGGCTAAATGAAAGGAGTCATTTTGTTGTTATAATGCAAAATGTAGTGTATTCATTTTTGTACTTGGGGCTATGAATAGGTTTCGTAGAAACTATGTCTATTCGGGCAAATTTACCTATAAAAACTATGCCTATTCCGGCAAAGTTACATAGAACCTATGTATTGTCTGGGATAGTTCTGTAGAAATTAAATTAACAGGCAGAAGTTGTGTAGTAACTATTTTGTAAGGCAAGGTTTCATAGAAACTATGCCTATTCGGGCAAAGTTATGTAGAACATATGCTTTGTCTGGCATAGTACTGTAGCAATTAAGTTAACAGGCATAAGTTGTGTAATAACTATTTCGTAAGGCAATGTTTCATAGAAACTATGCCTTGTCTGGCATAGTTCTCTAAAAATTAAATTAACATGTATAAGTTGTGTGGTAACTATTTCATATGGCAAGGTTTCATAGAAACTATGCATATTTGTGAAAAGTTACGTAGAACATATGCATTGTCCGACATAGTTCTGTACAAATTAAGTTAGTAGGCATAAGTTATATAGTAACTATTTTGTAACGCAAAGTTTCATAGAAACTATGCCTATTCTGGCAAATTTACATAGAACTTATGCCTTCTTCAGCATAGTTTTGTGCAGTTTAGATTAACAGGAATAAATTGTGTAGTAACTATTTCACAAGACAAGGTTTATAGAAACTATGCCTATTCAGGTAAGTTACATAGAACTATGCCTTCTTTGGCATAGTTCTATGGAAATTACATTAACAAGCATACGTTGTCCAGTCACTATTTCGCAAGGCAAGGTTTTATAGAAAGTTTGCCTATTGGGACAAAGTTACATAGAATATATGCGTTGTCCGACATTGTTTTGTAGAAATTGAGTTAACAGGAATAAATTGTATAGTAACTATTTCACAAGGCAAGGTTTCATAGAAACTATGCCTATTCGGGCAAATTTACGTAGAACCTATGCCTTTTCCGGCATAGTTCTGTGGACATTACATTAACATGCATAAGTTGTGTAGTAAATATTTTGCAAGGCAAGTTTTTATAGAAAGTATGCCTACTGGGACAAAGTTATAACTATTGGGATAAAGTTAGATAGTTATAGAAAGTTATAACCTATGCCTTCTCCAGCATAGTTCTGTGGAAATTACATTATCATATGCCGTGTCCGGTATAGTTCTATAGAAATTATGTTAACATGCATAAGTTGTGTAGTAACAAAGGCAAGGTTTCGTAGAAACTATGCCAATTCGGGAAAAGTTACGTAGAACATATGCCTTGTCCAGCATAGTTCTGTAGAAATTAAGTTATTAGGCATAAGTTGTATAGTAACTATTTCGTAACATTGGGTTTCATAGAACTACGCCTATTCGGGAAAAGTTACATAGATCACATGCCTTGTCTGATATAGTATTGTAGAAATTGAGTTAACGGGAATAAATTGTGTAGTAACTATTTCACAAGGCATGGTTCCATAGAAACTATGCCTATTTGGGTAAGTTACATAGAACGTTTGCATTCTCCGGAATAGTTCTGTGGAAATTACATTAACAGGCATAAGTTGTGTAGTAACTATTTCGCAAGGCAAGGTTTTATAGAAAGTATGCCTATAGGGACAAAGTTAGATAGACCCTATGCCTAGTCACATATGTACTGCAAGGCTAAATGAAAGGAGTCATTTTGTTGTTATAATGCAAAGTGTAGTGTATTCATTTTTGTACTTGGGACTATAAATAGGTTTCGTAGAAACTATGTCTATTCGGGCAAATTTACATATAAAAACTATGCCTATTCCGGCAAAGTTGCATAGAACCTATGTATTGTCTGGGATAGTTTGTAGAAATTAAATTAACATGCAGAAGTTGTGTAGTAACTATTTTGTAAGGCAAGGTTTCATAGAAACTATGCCTATTCGGGCAAAGTTACGTTGAACATATGCTTTGTCTGGCATAGTACTTTAGCAATTAAGTTAACATGCATAAGTTGTGTAATAACTATTTCGTAAGGCAATATTTCATAGGAACAATGCCTTGTTTGGCATAGTTCTCTAGAAATTAAGTAAACATGTAGAAGTTGTGTAGCAACTATTTTGTAAGGCAATGTTTCATAGAGACTATGCCTATTCAGGCAAAGTTACGTAGAATATATGTCTTGTCCGACATAGTTTTGAAAAAAATAAGTTAACAGACATAAGTTGTGTAGTAACTATTTCGTAAGATAAGGTTTTATTGAAACTATATGCCTATTCGAGCAAAGTTACATAGAACATATGCCTTGTCCGGCATAGTTCTATAGAAATTAAGTTAACATGCATAAGTTGTGTAGTAACTACTTTGTAACGTAAGGTTTCATAGAAAGCATAGTTCTATAGAAATTGAGTTAACATACATAAGTTGTGTAGTAACTATTTCGTAAGGCAAGGTTTCATAGAAACTATGCCTATTCGGGTAAAGTTACGTAGAACATATGCCTTGTCCAGCATAGTTTTGTAGAAATTAAGTTAACATGCATAAGTTGCATAGTAAACCCTATGCCTAAACACGTATGTACTGCAAGGCTAAATTAAAGGAATCCTTTTTTTGTTGTAATTCAAAATGTACTGTATTCATTTTTGTACTTTGGGCTATGAATAGACTCCATAGAAACTTAAGCTTATTCAGACAAAGTTATCAATATAAACTATGTTTATTCAGGTAAAGTTACATAGAACCTATGCCTTGTCCGACATAGTTCTGTAGAAATTAAATTAACAGGCATAAGTTTTGTAGTAACTATTTCGCAAGGCAATGTTTCATAGAAACTATGTCTATTCGTGAAAAGTTACGTATAACATATGCCTTGTCTGGCATAGTTCTTCATAAATTAAGTTAACAGGCATAAGTTGTGTAATAACTATTTCGTAAAGCAATGTTTCATAGAAACTATGCCTTGTCCAGCATAGTTCGATAGAAATTAAGTTAACATGCATAAGTTGTGTAGTAACTATTTCGTATGGAAAGGTTTCATATAAACAATGCCTATTCGAGAAAAGTTACATAGAACCTATGCCTTGTCCGGCATAGTTCTATAGAAATTCAATTAACAGGCATAAGTTGTGTAGTAACTATTTCGCAAGGCAATGTTTCATAAAAACTATGCCTATTCGTGAAAAGTTATGTATAACATATACCTTGTCGGCATAGTTCTTCAGAAATTAAGTTAACATGCATAAGTTGTGTAATAAATATTTCGTGAGGCAATATTTCATAGAAACTATGCCTTGTCCGGCATAGTTCTGTAGAAATTAAGTTAACAGGTTTAAGTTGTGAATAAACTATTTCGTATGGCAAGGTTTCATAGAAACTATGTCTATGCGAGAAAAGTAACGTAGAACATATGCCTTGTCCGACATAGTTCTGTACAAATTAAGTTAGCAAGCATAAGTTGTATAGTAACTATTTCGTAATGCAAGGTTTCACAGATACTATGCATATTCAAGTAAGGTTACATTGATCACATGCCTTGTGTCTGGTATAATTTTCTAGAAATCGAGTTAACAAGAATAAATTGTGTAGTAACTATTTCACAAGGCAAGGTTTCCTAGAAACTATGCCTATTCGGGTAAAGTTACATAGAACCTATGCTTTCACCGGCATAGTTCTATTGAAATTACA
Organism: Anisodus acutangulus; assembly: GCA_029783415.1. NCBI lineage: Eukaryota > Viridiplantae > Streptophyta > Magnoliopsida > Solanales > Solanaceae > Anisodus > Anisodus acutangulus. The sequence goes on from CM056504.1 coordinate 39,660,578, forward strand.
TTATCAAGCATAAGTTGTCTAGTAACTATTTCGCAAGGCAAGGATTTATAGAAAGCATGCCTGTTGGGACAAAGTTACATAGAACATATGCCTTTTCCGACATATTTTTGTACAAATTGAGTTAACAAGAATAAATTGTGTAGTATCTATTTCACAAGGCAAGGTTTCATAGAAACTATGCCTATTCGGGTAAATTTACATAGAACCTATGCCTTCTCGGCATAGTTCTGTGGAAATTACATTAACATGCATAAGTTGTGTAGTAACTATTTCGCAATGCAAGGTTTTATAGAAAGTATGTCCATTGGGACAAAGTTATAATTATTGGGACAAAGTTAGATACTTATAGAAAGTTATAACATATGCCTTCTCCAGCATAGTTCTGTGGAAATTACATCATCATATTTCTTGTCTGGCATAGTTCTATAGAAATTAAGTAAACATGAATAAGTTGTGTAGTAACTATTTTGTAAGGCAAGGTTTCAAAGAAACTATGCCTATTCGGGAAAAGTTACGTAGAACATATGCCTTGTCCGACATAGTTCTGTAGAAATTAAATTAACAGGCATAAGTTGTATAGTAACTATTTTGTAACGCGAGGTTTTAATAGAACTACGCATATTCGGGAAAAGTTACATAGATCACATGCCTTGTCCGATATAGTTTTGTAAAAATTGAGTTAACAAGAATAAATTGTGTAGTAACTATTTCACAAGGCTGGGTTTCATAGAAAACTATGCCTATTTGGGTAAGTTAAATAAAACGTTTGCCTTCTCCGATATTGTTCTGTGGAAATTACATTAAATGGCATAAGTTGTGTAGTAACTATTTCACAAGGCAAGGATTTATAGAAAGTATTCCTATTGGGACAAAGTTAGATAGACCTTATGCCTAGTAACATATCTACTGCAAGGCTAAATGAAAGGAGTCATTTTGTTGTTGTAATTCAAAATGTAGTGTATTCATTTTTGTACTTGGGGCTATGAATAGGTTCCACATAAACTATGCCTATTCCGGCAAAATTGCCTATAGAAACTATGCCTATTCCGGCAAAGTTACATAGAACCTATGTCTTGTCTGGCATAGTTCTGTAGAAATTAAATTAACAGGGAAAAGTTGTGTTGAACTATTTTGTAAGGCAAGATTTCATAGAAACTATGCATATTCGGGCAAAGTTACGTAAAACATATGCTTTTCTGGCATAGTACTGTTGCAATTAAGTTAAAGGCATAAGTTGTGTAATAACTATTTCGTAAGGCAATGTTTCATAGAAACTATGCCTTGTCGGGCATAGTTCTGTAGAATTTAAGTTTACAGGCATAAGTTATGTAGTAACTATTTCGTAAGGCAATGTTTCGTAGAAACTATGCCTATTCGGGCAAAGTTACATAGAACATATACCTTGTTCGGCGTAGTTTTGTAGAAAATAGGTTAACATGCATAAGTTGTGTAGTAACTATTTTGTAAGATAAGGTTTCGTAGAAACTATGTCTATTCGGGCAAAGTTACATTTAACCTATGTCTTGTCCAACATAGTTCTATAGAAATTAAATTAACATGCATAAGTTGTGTAGTAACTATTTCGTAAGGCAATTTTTCATAAAAACTATGCCTATTCGGGTAAAGTTACGTAGAACATATGCCTTGTCCAGCATAGTTCTCTAGAAATTAAGTTAACAGACATAAGTTGTGTAGTAACTATTTCGTAACGCAGGGTTTTATAGAAACTATCCCTATTCGGGAAAAGTTACATAAAACATATGCCTTGTCCGACATAGCTTTGTGGATATTGAGTTAACGGGAATAAATTATGTAGTAACTATTTCACAATGCAAGGTTTAATAGAAACTATGCCTCTTTGGGCAAATTTACATAGAACCTATGCCTTCTTCGGCATAGTTCTGTGGAAGTTACATTAACATGCATAAGTTGTGTATTAACTATTTCGCAAGGCAATTTTTTATAGAAAGTATGCCTATTGGGACAAAGTTATAACTATTGGGACAAAGTAAGATAGTTATAAAAAGTTATAACCTATGCCTTCTCCAACATCGTTCTGAGGAAATTAAATTAACATGCATAAGTTGTGTAGTAACTATTTCACAAGGCAAGGTTTTATAGAAAATATGCCTATTGAGACAAAGTTAGATAGACCTTATGTCTAGTCACATATGTACTACAAGGCTAAATAAAATGAGTACTTCTGTTCTTGTAAATCAAAATGTAGTGTATTCATTTTTGTACTTGGGTCTATGAATAGGTTCCCTAGAAACTATATCTATTCAAGCAAAGTTACGTATAGAAACTATGCCTATTCGGCATAGTTCTGTTGAAATTAAATTAACAAGCATAAGTTTTGTAGTAACTATTTTGTAAGGCAAGGTTTCATAGAAACTATGCCTATTCGGCAATGTTACATAGAACATATTCTTTGACCTGCATAGTACTGTAGCAATTAAGTTAACTGGCATAAATTGTGTAATAACTATTTCGTAAGGCAATGTTTCATAGAAAATAAGTCTTGTCTGACATAGTTCTGTAGAAATTAACTTAACAGGCATAAGTTGTGTAGTATCTATTTCATAAGGAAATATTTCATAGAGACTATGCCTATTCAGGCAACGTTACGTAGAATATATGTCTTGTCCGGCATAGTTCTGTAAAAATAAGTTAACATGCATAAGCTGTGCAGTAACTATTTCGTAAGATAAGGTTTCATAGAAACTAAGCTTATTCGGGCAAAGTTACATAGAACCTATGCCTTGTCCGGCATAGTTCTGTAGAAATTAAATTAACATGCATAAGGTGTGTAGTAACTATTTCGAAAGGCGAAGTTTCCTAGAATCTATTCCTATTCGTGAAAAGTTACGTATAACATATGCCTTGTCCGGCATAGTTCTTTAGAAATTCAGTTAACAGGCACAAGTTATGTAATAACTATTTCGTAAGGCAATGTTTCATAGAAACTATGCCTTGTCCGATATAGTTCAGTAGAAATTAAGTTAACATGCATAAGTTGTGTAGTTACTATTTCGTATGGCAAGGTTTCATAGAAACTATGCCTATTCGGGCAAAGTTACGTACAACATATGCCTTGTCCGATATAGTTATGTAAAAATTGAGTTGACAGAATAAATTGTGTAGTAACTATTTCAAAAGGCAAGGTTTCAGAGAAACTATTCCTATTCGCGCAAATTTACATAGAACCTATGCCTTCTCCAGCATAGTTCTGTGCAATTTAGATTAACAGGAATAAATTGTGTAGTAACTATTTCACAAGGTAAGGTTTCATAGAAACTATGCCTATTCGGGTAAAGTTACATAGAACCTATGCCTTCTCCGGCATAGTTCTATGGAAATTACATTAACAAGCATAAGTTGTGTAGTAAATATTTCACAAGGCAAGGTTTTATAGAAAGTATGACTATTGGGACAAAATTACATAGAACATATGCCTTTTCCAACATAGTTTTATAGAAATTAAGTTAACGGTAATAAATTGTGTAGTAACTATTTCACAATGCAAGGTTTCATAGAAACTATGCCTATTCGGGAAAATTTATATAGAACCTTTGCATTCTCCGGCATAGTTCTGTGGAAATTAATTTAACAGACATAAGTTGTGTAGTAACTATTTTATAACGCAGGGTTTTGTAGAAACTATGCCTATCCGGGAAAAGTTACATAGAACATATGCCTTTTCCGACATAGTTTTGTAGAAATTGAGTTAATGGGAATAAATTGTGTATTTACTATTTCACAAGGAAAGGTTTCATAGAAACTATGCCTATTCGGGCAAATATGCATAGAACCTTTGCCTTCTCCGGCATAGTTATGTGGAAATTACATTAACATGCATAAGTTGTGTAGTAACTATTTCGCAATGTAGGGTTTTATAGAAAGTATGCCTATTGGGACAAACTTATAACTATTGGGACAAAGTTAGATAGTTATAGAAAGTTATAACCTATGCCTTCTCCAGTATAGTTCTATGGAAATTACATTATCATATGCCTTGTCCGGCATAGTTCTATAGAAATTAAATTATTATGCATAAGTTGTGTAGTAACTATTTCGTAAGGCAAGGTTTCATAGAAACTATGCCTATTCGGAAAAAGTTACGTAGAACATATGCCTTGTCCGACATAGTTCTGTAGAAATTAAGTTTACAGGCATATGTTGTATAATAACTATTTCACAAGGAAAGATTTCATAGAAACTACGCCTATTCGGGTAAGTTACATGGAATGTTTGCCTTTTCCAACATAGTTCTGTGGAAATTACATTAACAGGCATAAGTTGTGTAGTAACTATTTCACAAGGCAATGTTTTATAGAAAGTATGTCTATTGGGACAAAGTTAGATAGACCATATGCCTAGTCACATATGTACTGTAAGGCTAAATGAAAGGAGTCATTTTGTTGTTGTAATTTAAAATGTAGTGAATTCATTTTTGTACTTGGGGCTATGCATAGGTTCCACAGAAACTATGCCTATTCGGGCAAAGTTACCTATAGAAACTATAACAATTCCGACAAAGTTACATAGAACCTATGTTTTGTCTTGCATAATTCTGTAGAAGTTAAATTAATAGGCAGAAATTGTGTAGTAACTATTTTGTAAGGCAAGGTTTCATAGATATTATGCCTATTCGGGCAAAGTTACGTAGAACATATGCTTTGTCTGGCATAGTACTGTACAATTAAGTTAACATGCATAAGTTGTGTAACAACTATTTCGTAAGGCAATGTTTCGTAGAAACTATGCCTTGTCCGACTTAGTTCTGTAGAAATTAAGTTTACAAGCATAAGTTGTGCAGTAACTATTTCATAAGGCAATGTTTCATAGAAACTATGCCTATTCGGGCAAAGTTACGTAGAACATATACCTTGTCCGGCGTAGTTCTGTAGAAAATAGGTTTACAGGCATAAGTTGTGTAGTAACTATTTCGTAAGATAAGGTTCCATAGAAACTATGCCTATTCAGGCAAAGTTACATAGAACCTATGTCTTGTCCGGCATAGTTCTATAGAAATTAAATTAACATGCATAAGTTGTTTATTAACTATTTCGTAAGGCAATGTTTAATAAAAACTATGCCTATTCCGGTAAAGTTACGTAGAACATATGCTTTGTCCAACATAGTTCTCTATAAATTAAGTTAACACACATAAGTTGTATAGTAACCATTTCGTAACGCAGGGTTTTATAGAAACTATGCCTATTCGGGAAAAGTTACATAGAACATATGCCTTGTCCGACATAGTTCTATAAAAAAATAAGTTAACAAGCATAAGTTGTATAGTAATTATTTCGTAACGCAGGGTTACATAGAAACTATGCCTATTCGGGTAAAGGTACATACATCACATGCCTTGTCCAATATAGTTTTGTAGAAATTGAGTTAACAGGAATAAATTGTGTAGTAACTATTTCATAAGGCAAGGTTTCATAGAAACTATGCCTATTCGGGTAAAGTTACACAGAACCTATGCCTTCTCCGGCATAGTTCTATGGAAATTACATTAACATGCATAAGTTGTGTAGTAACAATTTCACAAGGCAAGGTTTTATACAAAGTATTCCTATTGGGACAAAGTTAGATAGACCGTATGCCTAGTCACATATGTAATGCAAGGCTAAATGAAAGGAGTCATTTTGTTGTTGTAATTCAAAATGTAGTGCATTCGTTTTTGTACTTGGGGCTATGAAAGAAGTCATTATGTAGTAACTATTTTGTAAGGCAAGGTTTCATAGAAACTATGCCTATTCGGGCAAAGTTACATAGAACATATGCTTTGTCTGGCATAGTACTGTACCAATTAAGTTAACATTCATAAGTTGTGTATTAACTATTTCGTAAGGCAATGTTTCATAGAAACTATGCCTAGTTTGGCATAGTTTTCTAGAAATTAAGTTAACATGCATAAGTTGTGTAGTAACTATTTCGTAAGGCAAAGTTTCATAGAAACTATTCTTATTCGGGAAAAGTTACATAGAACATATACCTTGTCCGACATAGTTCCATAAAAAATAAGTTAACAGGCATAAGTTGTATAGTAATTATTTCGTAACGCAGGATTACATAGAAACTATGCCTATTCGGGTAAAGTTACATAGATCACATGCCTTGTCCAATATAGTTTTGTAGAAATTGAGTTAACATGAATAAATTGTATAGTAACTATTTACAAGGCAAGGTTTCATAGAAACTATGCCTATTCGGATAAATTTAAATAGAACATATGCCTTGTCTAGCATAGTTCTATAGAAATTAAGTTAACAGACATAAATTGTGTAGTAACTATTTCGTAACGCGAGGTTTCATAGAGACTATGCCTATTCAGGAAAAATTACATAGAACATATGCCTTGTCCAACATAGTTTTGTAGAAATTGAGTTAGCGGAAATAAATTGTGTAGTAACTTTTCAAAAGGCAAGGTTTCATACAAACTATGTCTATTCAGGCAAATTTACATTGAACCTATGCTTTCTCCGGCATAGTTCTGTGGAAAGTAAATTAACATGCATAAGTTGTGTAGTAACTATTTTGCAAGGCAAGATTTTATAGAAAGTATACCTATTGGGACAAAGTTATAACTTTTGGGACAAAGTTAGATAGTTATAGAAAGTTATAACATATGCCAACTCTAGCATAGTTATGTGGAAATTAAATTAATTGGCATAAGTTGTGTAGTAACTATTTGGCAGGGCAAGGTTTTATAAAAAGTATGCCTATTAGGACAAAGTTAGATAGACCCTCTGCCTAGTCACATATGTACTACAAGACTAAATAAAATGAGTCCTTTTGTTCTTGTAATTCAAAATGTAGTGTATTCATTTTGTACTTGGGGCTATGAATAGGTTCCCTAGAAACTATACCTATTCATGCAAAGTTATCGATAGAAACTATGCCTATTCGGGCAAAGTTACATAGAACCTATGCCTTATCCGGCATAGTTCTGTACAAATTAAATTAACAAGCATAAGTTGTGGAGTAACTATTTTGTAAGGCAAGATTTCATATAAACTATGCCTATTTGGGGAAATTACGTAGAACATATGCCTTGTCTTGCATAGTACTATAGCAATTAAGTTAACACGCATAAGTTGTGTAGTAACTATTTCGTAAGGCAATGTTTCATAGAAATTATGTCTTGTCTGGAATAGTTCTATAGAAATTAACTTAACAACCATAAGTTGTGTAGTAACTATTTCGTAAGGCATTGTTTCATAGAGACTATGCCTATTCGGGCAAAGTTACGTAGAATATATGCCTTGTCCGGCATAGTTCTGTAGAAAATAAGTTAACAGACATAAGTTGTGTAGTAACTATTTCGTAAGATAAGGTTTCATAGAAACTATGCCTATTCGGTAAAAGTTACATAGAACATATGCCTTGTCCAGCATAGTTCTATAGAAATTAAGTTAACATGCATAAATTGAGTAGTAACTATTTCGTAACGCAAGGTTTCATAGAGACTATGCCTATTCGGGAAAAGTTACGTAAAACATATACCTTGTCCAGCATAGTTCTGTAAAAATTAAGTTAACAGGCCTAAGTTGTATTGTAACTATTTTGTAACGCAGGGTTCCATAGAAACTATGCCTATTCGAGTAAGGTTACATAAATCACATGCCTTGTCCGATATATATTTGTAGAAATTGAGTTAACATGAATAAATTGTGTATGTTATTCACAAGGCAAGGTTTCATAGAAACTATTTCTATTTGGCTAAAGTTACATAGAACTTATGCCTTCTCCGACATAGTTCTGTGGAAATTATATTAACAGACATAAGTTGTGTAGTAACTGTTGTTGTAATTCAAAATGTAGTGCATTCATTTTTCTACTTGGGGCTAAGAATAGGTTCCACAGAAACTATGCCTATTCGGGAAAAGTTACCTTTAGAAACTATGCCTATTCGGGCAAAGTTACATAAACATATATATTGTCTGACATAGTTCTTTGGAAATTAAATTAACTGGCAGAAGTTGTGTAGTAACTATTTGTAAGGCAAGGTTTCGTAGAAACTATAGCTATTCCGGCAACGTTATGTAGAACATATACTTTGTCTGGCATAGTACTGTAGCAATTAAGTTAACATGCATAAGTTGTGTATAACTATTTCGTAAGGCAATATATCATAGAAACTATGCCTTGTCTGGCATAGTTCTGTAGAAATTAAGTTAACATGCATAAGTTGTGCAGTAACTATTTCGTAAGGCAATGTTTCATAGAAACTATGCCTATTCGGATAATGTTACGTTGAACATATGCCTTGTCCTGCGTAGTTCTATAGAAAATAAATTAACATGCATAAGTTGTGTAGTAACTATTTCGTAAGATAAGGTTTCATAGAAACTATGCCTATTCGGGCAAAGTGACATAGAACCTATGTCTTTTCCGGCATAGTTCTATAGAAATTAAATTAACATGCATAAGTTGTTTAGTAATTATTTCGTATGGCAATGTTTCATAGAAATTATGCCTATTTGGGTAAAGCTATGTTGAACATATGCCTTGTCCAGCATAGTTCTATTGAAATTAAGATAAACAGACATAAGTTGTGTAGTAACTATTTCGTAACGCAAGGTTTCATAGAAACTATGCCTATTCGAGAAAAGTTACATAGACATATGCCGTGTCTGACATAGTTTTGTAGAAATTGAGTTAACGGGAATAAATTGTGTAGTAACTATTTCACAAGGCAAGGTTTCATAGAAACTATGCCTATTCAGAAAAATTGACATAGAACCTGTGCCTTCTCCGGCATAGTTCTGTGGAAATTACATTAACATGCTTAAGTGTTGTAGTAACTATTTCGCAAGGAAAGATTCTATATAAATAATACCTATTGAGACAAAGTTATAACCATTGGGACAAAGTTAGATAATTATAGAAAGTTATAACATATGCCTTCTCCAGCATAGTTCTGTGGAAATTAAATTAACAGGCATAAGTTGTGTAATAACTATTTCGCAGGGCAAGGTTTTATAGAAAGTATGCCTATTGGGACAAAGTTAGATAGACCCTATGCCTAGTCACATATGTACTGCAAGACTAAATAAAAGGAGTCCTTTTGTTCTTGTAATTCAAAATGTAGTGTATTGGTTTTTGTAATTGGGGCTTTGAATAGGTTCCCTAGAAACTATACCTATTCGGGCAAAGTTACCTATAGAAACTATGCCTATTCGGGCAAAGTTACATAGAACATATGCCTTATCCGGCATAGTTCTGTAAAAATTAAATTACAAGCATAAGTTATGTAGTAACTATTTTGTAAGGCAAGGTTTCATAAAAACTATGCCTATTCGGAAAAAGTTACGAAAAATATATGCCTTGTCTTGCATAGTACTGTAGCAATTAAGTTAACATGCATAAGTGGTGTGATAACTATTTCGTAAGGCAATGTTTCATAGAAACTATGTCTTGTTTGGCATAGTTCTGTAGAAATTAACTTAACAGGCATAAGTTGTGTAGTAACAATTTCGTAAGGCAATGTTTCATAGAGACTATTCTATTCGGGCAAAGTTACGTAGAATATATGCTTTGTCTGGCATAGTGCTGTAGAAAATAAGTTAACATGCATAAGTTGTGTATTAACTATTTCGTAAGATAAGGTTTCATAGAAACTATGCCTATTCGGGCAAATTTACATAGAACATATGCCTTGTCCAGCATAGTTCTATAGAAATTAAGTTAGCATGCATAAATTATGTAGTAACTATTTCGTAAGGCAAGGTTTCATAGAAACTATGTCTATTCGTTTAAAGTTACGTATAACATATACCTTGTCCGGCATAGTTCTGTAAAAATTAAGTTAATACACATAAGTTGTATAGTAACTATTTCGTAACACATAGTTTCATAAAAACTATTCCTATTCGGGTAAAGTTACATAGATCACATGCCTTATTCGATATAGTTTTATAGAAATTGAGTTAACAGGAATAAATTATGTAGTAACTATTTCGTAAGGCAAGGTTTCATAGAAACTATGTCTATTCGTTTAAAGTTATGTATAACATATACCTTGTCCGGCATAGTTCTGTAAAATTTAAGTTAATACACATAAGTTGTATAGTAACTATTTCATAACACATAGTTTCATAGAAACTATGCCTATTCGGGTAAAGTTACATAGATCACATGCCTTATTCGATATAGTTTTATAGAAATTGAGTTAACATGAATAAATTATGTAGTAACTATTTCGTAAGACAAGGTTTTATAGAAACTATGTCTATTCGTTTAAAGTTACGTATAACATATACCTTGTCCGGCATAGTTCTGTAAAAATTAAGTTAATACACATAAGTTGTATAGTAACTATTTCGTAACACATAGTTTCATAGAAACTATGCCTATTGGGACAAAATTAGATAGACCCTATGCCTAGTCACATATGTACTGCAAGGCTAAATGAAATGAGTCATTTTATTGTTGTAATTCAAAATGTAGTGTATTCATTTTTGTACTTGGACTATGAATAGGTTCCACGGAAACTATGCCTATTCGGGCAAAGTTACCTATAGAAACTATGCATATTCAGGCAAAGTTACATAAACCTATGTCTTGTCCATACTTCTGTAGAAATTAAATTAATAGGCAGAAGTTGTGTAGTAACTATTTTATAAGGCAAGGTTTCATAGAAACTATGCCTATTCGGGCAAAGTTACGTAGAACATATGCTTTGTCTGGCATAGTACTGTACAATTAAGTTAACATGCATAAGTTGTGTAATAACTATTTCGTAAGACAATGTTTCATAGAAACTATGTCTTGTCTGACATAGTTCTGTAGAAATTAAGTTAACAGACATAAGTTGTGTAGTAACTATTTCGTAAGGCAATGTTTCATAGAAACTATGTCTATTCGAGAAAAGTTACATAGAACATATGCCTTGTCCGACATAGTTTTGTAGAAATAGAGTTAACTGTAATAAATTATGTAGTAACTATTCCAGAAGGGAAGGTTTCATTGAAACTATGTCTATTCGGGCAAAGTTACATAAAACCTATGCATTCTCCGACATAGTTCTGTGGAAATTACGTTAACATGCATAAGTTGTGTAGTAACTATTTTGCAAGACAAGATTTTATAAAAACTATGCCTATTGAGGCAAAGTTAGATAGAATCTATGCCTAGTCACATATGTATTGCAAGGCTAAATGAAATGAGCCTTTTGTTGATTTAATTCAAAATGTATTGTATTCTTTTTTGTACTTGGGCTATGAATAGTTGTCAAAGTTAATTCAGGCAATTTAGCCTTGTTCTTTCTAACACAAGGAAAAGGCAAAACCTGACTAGTCATTTCAAACTGTCAATTTTCGTTCAATTAATGTAAAATGCAGAAACATTGAAACAGAGAACTAACAAAAAGAAGAGCAACAGTTTTATTTTATTTTATAATCTAACGGAAAATGTCATTATAGTATACTTTCATAACTTCGAAGAACAACAACAATAACGAACACAAGTCTTAATTATTTTTGTTGATAATTTAACTCAATACGCCATTGTAGTATACCTTCATAACTTTGAAGAATAACAACATTAACAAACACAATTTTTAATTATTTTTATTATAATCCAATGGAATACGCTATTATAGTAATACCTTTAACACTTCAAAGAATAACAAACATTGGTTATCTTTTAGATAATCCAACGGAATATTCCATTTTAGATACCTTCAAAACTACGAATTGCTTTGACAACTTTGGAGACACAACATTCACAATGAAAATCCGATTTCAGAACAACAGTTAAAGTTGTCGTCGTTCTTATTTCCTCCTCCTTCGTTCTTCTGCACTATTTTTCCACTATTCTTCTTTTTCTCTCCTCCTGCGTTCTTCTTGCTCTGATTCTACAAATAAATGCAAACTAATCAACTTTCAAATCTTTCTGAGTGTGTTAAAAGTGTAAAGTGTTGTTTATAATGGTGCAGGAAACGAAAATAAGTAACTGTTAAGTATTACAACAAATGTGAAAGAAATAATCCCCTTGATTATTTTCATTAATTGAAAGACTATATATACAAGTTACATATTTCCATAATAGGAAGATCATATTCCTATTCTACTTCTAAATCCTTATTCTACCATAATTCTAACTATAAAATTATGGCAAATGTATAACACTAATTAAGGTAACTTTTACACTACAATATACTACAAATATATATACCATATATACAATATTGTGTTGTCCACAATTCTGTATGGTCTGGCCGAGAGGCCCACTTCCGAGGCCCAAAGAGACCCTCTGTTTCTTTGCCGCTGGCCGTGGCCGAAGGCCCACCGCCGAGGCCCAAGCGACCCTACCTTTCTTCTTGCCGCTGGCTTTGGCGAAAGCCCATCGCCGAGGCCCAAGCCACTGCTCGCCATCGCCACCCATCGCTTTGTATATATGTGATATACACTGCTGTATATTCAGTGTATATCATATGTATATTGCTTTATTTAACACACCCCCGCAGTCATAGCGGGCGGCTTTCGAACGCTGAGACTGTCCTTAAAATCTTCAAAGAGAACCGATGGTAGACCCTTTGTAAAGATGTCTGCAATTTGATAACGAGACATGACATGGCATACACGAACTTGACCATTTGCAACCTTTTCACGGACAAAGTGAATGTCCATTTCGATATGCTTGGTGCGCTAGTATTGGACTGGGTTACCTGAAAGGTAGATGGCACTAATGTTATCGCAATATACCAAGGTTGCCTTCTGAATGGGACAATGAAGCTCCAAAAGCAAATTACGTAGCCAACATGACTCGGAGACCACATTCGCTACCCCTCGATATTACGCCTCTGACCGAGCGTGACAGAGTTGCTTGACGTTTTGCCGACCATGAGACCAAGTTGTTGCCAAGGAACATACAGTAGCCAGAAGTCGACCGTCTGGTGTCGGGATAACCACCCCAATCAGCATCCGTGTAAGAGACAAGTGTGGATGTAGATGAAGGATACAAGTGCAACTCATAGTCCAGTGTCCCCTGTATATACCGAATGATGCGTTTGATTGTATTCATGTGCTCAACTCTGGGATCATGCATGAATAAACACACCTGCTGAACCGCATATGTAATATCCGGTCTGGTAAAGGTAAGATACTAGAGGGCCCCTGCTAGACTGCGATAACGAGTCGGGTCCTCGTATGGTGCACCTGCTGTGGCACTTAGCTTTGGGTTTGCATCAACTGGCGTGGAAGTGGACTTATAGGATGACATCCCAGCCCTCTCGATGATCTCAGCAGCATACTTCCGTTGAGACAGAAACAACCCACCTGAATGACGCTTGACGGCAATCCCCAAAAAATAACTCAAAGGCCCTAAGTCTTTCATAGAAAACTCAGAATTGAGCATGATCATGATAGACTGGCGTAAGACATCGGAAGAGACAGTCAAGATGATATCATTCACATACAACATAATATAGGCTAATGACGAACCACGGCGGTAGATGAACAAGAAATTACCTGACCTGCTGTGAGTGAACCCAATAATCGAAACAAAATCAGCAAATCGTGTATACCAGGCCCGTGGAGACTGCTTAAGCCCATATAGTGATTTCTTCAATAAACAGACTTGATGAGGGCGGTTGGGATCCCCTGAAACCCAACGGCTGATGCATATAAACTGTTTCCTTGAGATCACCATGTAGAAAAGCATTCTTGACATCTAACTAATGAATTGACCAAGTCTTTGAAAGAGCCAAGCTAAGCACAGTGCGAATGGTAGCCGGTTTGACCACCGGACTAAACGTCTCACCACAATCAATTCCAACCTGCTGAGTCTTACCATCACCAACAAGTCGTGCCTTATGTCTAGCAAAGGACCCATCTGAATTCTCCTTATGAACAAAAATCCACATAGACCTGATAATATTAATACCATATGGACGGGGCACTAACTCCCACGTCTTATTATCAATAAGAGCATTATATTCATCAGTCATAGCAATTTTTCAATTAGGGTCATTTAATGCGGACATAGGATTGCGGGGCAAGGGGGATTTAGAGACATCAGAATGTAAATTAAAATGTCTTTTAGGTGTAAAAATACCCCGCTGACTATGAGTGACCGGTCTATGACTCGAGGAAGAATTGATGGAATTTTGGGAATTTTCTGGGCTCGGGACGGGTGGCGGCCACGGTGGGCTTCTTGGCCCAAATCGGTAAAGGCCGAATCGATTTTGGGCGCAGTTCGAGGTGGTGGCGAGCCCGATTCTTTGGAACTGCTCGATGGCTGGATTTTGTGAGTGTGGCGATCTTTGTTGGTCCAGTAGGCGATGGGCTGTAGGATTTTGGGTACGGGAGATGTCCGAAAAATTCCGAATAATATACGGGGATATTTGGTCATCCAAAAAATTATATGACTGAGGTTCGGGAGTATGAACTTTCGTAAATGGGAATTGAGTTTCATCAAAAATGACATGGCGATTGATTATGATTTTCTTGGAGGATAAATCAAAATACTTATAACCACGATGATTTGACGGATAACCCAAAAACACACACGGGGTAGACCGAGCCTGAAGTTTGTTAATTGTGGTGGATGGAAATAACGGATAACACAAGCACCCAAAAATCCGAAGGTGAGAATAAGAAAGGTTCTTATTATATAGGATTTTGAGGGGGAAAGAATATGTTAGACCTTTAGACGAAATTATGTTAAGAAGGTAAATGGCCATTTGTAGAGCATGATGCCAAAAATATGAAGGTATGGAGGCATGTATTAGGAGAGTTCGGATAATGTTATTTATGGAACGAATTTTGCGTTCGGCTTTCCCATTTTGTGAAGATGTATGAGGACATGAAAAATAAAAATTTATCCCATGAGTAGCACAAAATTCTCGAAATTCCCTATTGTCATACTTTTTCCCATTATCACATTGAATATTTTTTATTTCTCTTTCGAATTGAGTACGAATGAACGCTCTAAATTTTATGAAGACGGAAAACACTTGTGATTTATTCGCAATTGGAAACGTCCACAAAAATCTAGAATAATCATCTAAAAAGAGAACATAATATCGATGACCCATTGAACTAAGAACAGGAGATGTCCATAAGTCGCTATGAATAATGTCAAATGTCATAGAAGTATGAGACTTGGAGTCTACAAATGGCAACTTAACAATTTTTCCTAATGAACAAGACTGACAAATTGGAGTACGACTCGTACCCTTACAAGAAATAAAGCTATTTTTATCTAAAGCTGATAAAATAGAAGACCCCGGATGACCCAGACGGGCATGCCACATGGAAGGAGAGATGGCGCAAAGGCGATGGCAAGGCCGACTCGATGGATCAAACCGGCATGATAGGATACAGATCCCCCTACTATCACACCTCATGAGATGACTCCGCCTTGAAATCCTTCACGTAAAAACCGAAAGGATCAAATTCAATGTAAATGTAATTGTCATTTGTGAACTTTCGGACAGACACTAAATTTTTAATCAATTTAGGAGCATGTAAAGTATTTTTCAAGAGGAGTGGTGGATTGGGAGGAGACAATGTTTTCTGACCATACCCTAGAATTGGAATAGAACTGCCATTACCAACAATTATCCCCCGAGGGGTGCTCAAATTGGAATAAGATGAGAGAGTACCTGATTCGGAAGTCATGTGAGTAGTGGCCCCGGTGTCCATGTACCAATTTGGGTCCGGTTGAGACAATCCCAACGTGTGCATCGCGGCCTCGATATCGGTCTGAGTGGGGCCTGCTGCATGGTGGGCTTGCGGAGGTCCGCCCCGCGACTCTGGCCGTCTTTGGGCCGGGTCGTAGCTGCTTTGTGCCGCTTTGGGCCATCGCCGATGGCCGCCAATGCCGGGTATTGGGGCTGGGTGTTGGCGACCCAGCGCCGGAAGCTAACTTTGGATGGTGCGGGTTCCACTGCCAATGGCCCCACTGCTGGGCCCACGGTAGTGGCGGCCCACTGTACCCTGGATGGGACCCACCACCTGCTTGTTGATCACCGGAACCGCCACCAGAACCGCCTCATTTGCCCCCGCGGTTTTTGTTATTTTTGCGATTATTCTTGCCGCCACCATTATTATGGTTTAGGCCCGAATTATTAACAAAACCCGAAGAACTAGGAGAGGATGCCACCATGACAACTGGGCTTGCTCCGGTAGCCGCCTTTTTAGCCAAACCGGCTTCTTCCAACGTCAGCATGGAGCGGGCTTGATGAAAGTCGGGAAGAGGGTTGATTTGGCGAAGGAGAGTTCCAACACCATTATAGGCCTCTGAAAGACCGAAAACCAACTGTAGAACTAGACGATTATTTGTTACTGGTGCGCCAACATTACGGAGTTGATCCGCCAACTCCTTTAGTTTCTTGCAATATGCAGAAACATTCGGAAATACGTCCATTCGAACGAGAGAGAATTCCTGCTCGAGTGTGACGACACGGGAATGCTGGTTGTCTTGGAATATATCACGCAATCTATTCCATGCAGCCATAGCCGTGGTATCGGGCTCCATAATCGTCTGTAAAAGGTCCACTGAAATAGTGGCGTATATGCACCGAAGAACGGTAGCATCAAGTGTAATCCATAACTCAGGATCCTCCGCAGGAAGGGGTCTAGCGGGAGGAATGATGTGATGAAGAACTTGATAAGATATAGCGTGAATTTTAAACAACTCCGCCCACGTTGCATATTGAACGTTTTCCATCTCAAGGACAATAGGGACACTTAGCTTGATATTGGAAACCGTGAGGGCAGGGTGAAAATTGTTCTTAGACATATTTGAAAGAACAAGGAAGGAGGTTAAATTTAAGAGAAGTTTTTGAGAGCGGAAGACAAAATTTTGGAGAGAAAACCCGAGGGGGGGGGTTCTCGACCACAAGGCAAAAGTTGAGAGAAAACTTTTGTGTAGACCTAGTCTCTTGATACCATGAAAGAAATAATCCCCTTGATTATTTTCATTAATTGAAAGGCTATATATATAAGTTACATATTTCCATAATAGGAAGATCCTATTCCTATTCTACTTCTAAATCCTTATTCTACCATAATTCTAACTATACAATTATGGTAAGTGTATAACACTAATTAAGGTAACCTTTACACTACAATATACTACAAATATATATACCATATATACAATATTGTGTTATCCACAATTCTGTATGGTCTGGCCGAGAGGCCCACTTCCGAGGCCCTAAGAGACCCTCTGTTTTGCTGCTGCTGGATGCTGGCCGAAGGCCCACTGCCGAGGCCCAAGCGGCCCACTGTTCTGCTGCTGCCCAGTCCACTGCTTTGTATATATATGATATACACTGCTGTATATTCAGTGTATATCACATGTATATGGCTTTGTTTAACAAAATGAAATTACAACAATTGAAATTTCAATATGATTGAACAAGAAACTGGAACAGGAAACTGGAATAATTTGATATGTTGGGCGAGAAATTGCACGTTGTCTTTAAGACAAGATTGTCCCGTATATATCTTTTCTACGTTGGACAATAGTCTCCCAAGATAAAACAACAACTCAACAAATGAGCAAAGGAAACTCAAGTGTTACTTTGAAGAACTTTGAGTAAGAAATTATGCTGAAAAGTAGTAGGAAGAATCCAATTTCGTTTGTGTATTCTGTAGTGTCAACAATTGAGCAAAGACTTCATTATATAGTTGAAGGAGGGGACTTATCAATTGCCCACATAATTGATGTTACTGTCCAAGTAATGGCAATTATGGAGGTAATAATTCAGCCAACATAAATGATAAATTGATGTGCAACAGATTAGAGCTTTTAGGGAGAGTAATTCAGCCAAAATAAATGACAGAATTCAGGGACCAAACTATAAATATGAAGCAATTTGGGTCCAAAAAGATAATATCAGAAGAAGCCCACAGCCCGTGGCCCGTGACCCGAGATCCGAGCCCGGACGGGATGTGACGGGCGGGCGGGGGCGGCGTGCGTGTGGGCTTAGCCTCGAACCAAAGCACATCTAGGTCCTCTATCCTTCAAACACATGGGTTACCCCTTGAGGTCCCAAACCCAAAGTCAATTTTGAGACTTATAAACTAAACAAATATTTCTTCCCCCACCGATGAGGGAGGATTGGTCTTTATCATATTTTCATGTTTCAAACACCTCACTTCGTGGACCAATATCTCTTTCATTTCTCAATGAAATTTGACGATCCTTGGCCCTATGGTCATCTACTTACTTGGTAGATTATGCACGTATGAAGAATCAAAGTCTCCAACATGCAGAACCCAAGTGTTTAAGTCATTAAAGATGGTTGGATGCAACTCCCGCAAAAGGCAAATTTCCAACAATCCCCTCTGGAAAGAGATTTTGGCGCACTCACATGGTGTCTTTTCCTAGCAATATTTCAGCGGACCGATGTTGCATAAGGAGAGGTAGCTTCAGATTTGAACCTTCCATAGTTAAATATCATCGGACTTACTTACTGCGTGGTGAACGTGATGTCTTGAACCGTCAGTGTTTAGTGTAAGCCAAGTCAATAGTACTAACACAACAAATTCCCTTACTCTTTTCTTCGTAATGTTTTGTCCGTTGTGGCTGTGGACACTTCTTGGATTCTTAAGTGCGTTCATTTGAGGCGGCCTATCCTCGCACTTAAATAGGTGGTCTCCTACAAGGTATCCTTCCATACCCCACTTTACAAGTGTTAGGAACCATTAAAAGTTTCCCCAAACCTAACCTCAATCTGTGAGGATTGTTAAAGGTTTTGGAAACTTAACATTTACCCACACTGCAGATATCACTTAACGTCTATCGCGGGAACGACTTTGGATTTGGTGTTTCTTTACAGAAATCACTATCCGAAGTGCTCATGCTTCCACCGAAGTGATCAACTGAACCTTTACAACTTAGTTTTCCCATTGAACCAAATTCCTGGGATCTCCAGTCAGTAAGGTCGGGTTACCACCGTACTGGTCCTTATACTTTGGGTTTTAAGCCCATTCCCCTAGACAGACAGAACATCTGATCCTTGGGTAAGCCCTTTGTCAACGGGTCTGCTATATTATCCTTTGACTTTATGTAATCAATGGATATTATACCCATGGTGATCAGCTGCTTAACGGTCTTATGCATCCGTCGATTATGACGAGATTTGCCGTTGTATATAGAATTCCGTGCCCTTCCTAGAGCCGACTAGCTATCGCAGTGGATCATTACAGAAGGTACGGGTTTGTCCCAACAAGGAACATCCTCGAAGAAGTTGTGAAGCCACTCAGCTTCTTCTCCTACTTTGTCTAAAGCGATAAACTCCGATTCCATCGTGGATCGGGCGATGCAAGTTTGCTTAGAGGATTTCCAAGACACAACCCCACCACCAATTGTAAATACATTCTAACTGGTGGACTTGGTGTTTTCTATATCAGATATCCAGTTTGCATCATTGTACCCCTCTAGTACAGCTGGATATCTCGAATAATGTAACCCGTAAGTTAGCGTGTATTTTCGGTATTGAAGTACCCGATTCAACGCCTTCCAGTGATCATCACTCGGATTACGGGTAAACCTAGCCAACTTGTTGACTGCATATGCAATATCAGATCGGGTGCAATTTGTTATGTACATCAAACTTCCGATCACCTGTGCATTTCGCTCCTAGCATATGGGTGCACCACGATTTTTATCAAGCTTTTGATTTCTATCCATTGGTGACTTTATAGGCGAACTGTCAAGTATCTCAAACTTTCTCAAAATATCCTCGATGTAGTGAGACTGAGATAAGACCAGTCTGTCAGACGTCTTAGAGATTTTTATCCCTAAGATGACATATGCGATACACATATCCTTCATATTCGAAGCATTGTTTCAACATGTTCTTAGTCTCTAGGATTACCCTAGGACTGCTTCCTATGATCAACTTGTCATCTACATACAGGCATATCATGATGAACGAGTCAGAGTTACCTTTCGTGTAGACACATTTGTCACATTCGTTAATGGAGAAACCCTTTGACAGTAGAGTACTATCAAACTTTTCGTGTCATTGCTTCGGGGCTTGTTTCAGCCCGTAGAGAGATTTGACAAGCCGATAGACTTTCTTCTCTTGCCCTGGAGCCACATACCCTTCGGGTTGGTCCATATAAATTTCTTCTTCCAAATCACCATTTAGCAAGGCTGTCTTGACATCCATGTGATGTATCTCAAGGTCACGCAAAGCTGCGATCGCAATGAATACTCGTATGGACGTCATCCGAGATACCGGGGAGTACGTGTCAAAGTAGTCAAGACCTTCTTTCTGCCGATAGCCCTTGACTACCAACCTGACCTTGTACTTATCTATAGACCCATCTGCTTTATATTTCCGTTTGAGTATCCACTTACAACTCAACGGTTTATTTCCCGGAGGAAGATCAACCAACTCCCAAGCCCACGGCCCACGACCCGTGACTGGATCGGACCGGGCGGGCTGCGGCGGCGCGCGTGTGGGCTTAGCCTCGAACCAAAGCACATCTAGGTCCTCCCTCCTTCAAACACATGAGTTACCCCTTGGGGTCCCAAGCCCAAAGCCAATTTTAAGACTTATAAACTAAAAAAATCTTTCTTCCCCCACCGATGAGGGAGGATTGGTCTTTACCACATTTTCATGCTTCAAACACCTCACTTCGTGGATCAATATCTCTTTCATTTCTCAACGAAATTTGATGATCCTTGGCCCTACAATCATCTACTTACTTAGTAGATTATGCACGTGTGAAGAATTAAAGTCTCCAACATGCGGAACCCAAATGTTTAAGTCATTAAAGATGGTTGGACGCAACTCCCGCCAAAGGCAAATTTCCAACATAAAGCGTCACCAAATTTAAAAATTTAACAATTATTTAACAAAAAAGAAGAGAAGAAATTAGGGTCATAGAGAGGAGAAAATAGAAATAAAGGGAGTGATCAAGCAAGAGAAACGCAGAGAAGAAAATATTTAGAAGAAGGAGGATGAGGAGGAGGTAAGCGGGAATGAGGGAACACGGGCAAAAATTAAAGACCATATTATTTGAAGGGAAAACCGTGCAATTTTTTTATTGGAGCTAAGGTTTTTCATTGGGTTTGTCAGTGATTACCAACCAGGAGGGCTAGACGGATAATTCTTTTCTTTTTGTATGGATTTCTTTTCATACAGCTGGTCTTTAATTTTTGCCCATCAATTTGTTGGTCTTTAATTTTCCCCTACTTTTTATTAAATAAAAATTTAAAGGCCAAAGTATCCTTATTCGGTGGGGAGATTCTGGATTCGATCCTCAGCAGAATCAATAATAATAAAAATTTCGCAAGGCATAGATTCGATGAATCTATGTTTATTCGCTATGTAATTACATGCATAGTTCTGTAGGATAACTTAATTTTTATAAAACTATGACGGATAAGGAAGAGTCTTACTGTCTAGAGAACTATGTCTTAAGACATAGTTTCTATGTAACTACATAGCGAATAAACATGATTTCTATGAAACATTTACCTTGCGGATTTTTTTGTTTACTCTGCTGGGTTCAAACACAAAATTCAGAGATCAGAGATATTTTCAACCATTTTTTATTACTTAAAAGTATTGAAGGGCAAATATTAAGGACCACCCCAAAATAAAGGCATTCATGCTAATTACCCCGGATAATTTGGGGCGAAGCCTATAACCGTTTGCACAAGAAAGTTGCTGCATTTGCTAGTTCTTTTTTGCCAATCTTTCACAATTTGCTTCCGTTTAACAAAAAATAGAATGATTATTGGAAAAGTACTTTTACATAGTACTCTCTCCGTTCCAAAAAAAAAACATTCTATAGCAGTCATTTGTTCTTGATCATGGTTCTGAAAGTGTTTCTGGAAAAGTTACTTCTTTAAGTTTCTGAAAAACATTTGCGACTATACAAAATTATTTATATTTTCCCTCATAATTTGATCTTACACTTCAACTCTCTAAAATAAGTATTTTTTTAAAAAAAAAAAACGCTTTTAACTTTTTAAAAACTTAACCAAATAGCTCATAAATCTTTTATCAACGTGAAAACTCCGTCAGCTATCAACATATTGTGAAGTGATCCATTTATATGACTATTTCAAACTGGAATCATGAAGCCACTTAAGAATTAAGAATATATGTATTTTCATTATAAAAAAATAGTGAGTTCAATGGTAAGATTTTAAAATAGTTGAATCTATAGAGCCTCTATTTATAAATGATTGAAACCTCCAAAAAAGAGGTAAAAATTTTACCCTTCTTTTTGGTCAATAATCTTTTCTGAAGTCAAATAAGTGGACCTTACTAAGACAAATTAGATTGAAAGTGGTTCTAATACTTTTGTTTATTTATAAATAATTGAGTGTAAGTAGAAATTAAATAATCACTAAAGGATGTGTAGCAATGGATGAGACTGCTTCTCCCTTAATCAGAGGTCTCAGATTCGAGCTTTGGGTATAGAAAAATCCTTGGTAGGGAGCGCATCCCCCATAATTGAGCCCTACGAGGTGCAAATTCAGATATAATCGAACTCCAATGCGGATACCGAACATCGAGTAAAAAATAAAATAAAAATAATTAAATTGAAATGTTAGTTACTAATCCAAATATAGGAGTAGGACTAGGTCCAGCAGTACTACTACAAGGATAAAGAGAGACATAATAATTACCTATAATTAGAACCACCAAACATTCTTTTTGCCATGATATTCTTTCCTGTTGAGTGACAAGATCATAGACATTGCTGGTCTGCTTCTGCTTTATAAAGTTTGACATTGATCCTGTATGGAAGGATGCAAATGAAATATTGAATAGATTCAAAAGCATACTGCCCTCCCCTTAAATTTTAGGCAAACATTTTTTTTTCATCTGATATCTGATTGGAGCTCGATAAAATTTAAATTCGCTAAAGTCCCATATTGGATTAATCGATCCATACCAGCACGACTTGAGTCCGAGAACTCCAATTAAGAATAAATTAGTACTTACAACTTCTTCACAACCCTCGTTGATTGTGACACTTTTTCAATTTAGTATGTTCAAAAAAATATATTTTTATATATTTTAAAATAATTTGGTTTTAAGTTTTCTATTTTTTTCTTAATGGTATAATTTTATAGTCACAAAATATCACGAATATTTAAAATTATAAGTATTAAAATTTGTTTTTTAGTCCAATCAATAATGATACTCCTACATAAATAAAACGGAGAGAATACTCGTTTGTGCATATACTAGTACACGAACGTGACACATCAAAATGGGTTAGTGTTTCGGAACACTTTATGTTAGTAAGGGACAAATAGAACAATAGCGCCCATGGTCTAATGGACAAAGAACTTGACACTAATCAAGCGATTGTGGGTTCGAGTCCACTGGGCGTGTGTGTTTTTTGTTGACATACTTTTGTTCCAACTCGTTGCCCAGTGTTTTTTTTTGTTGACATATTTTTTATTCCAACTTGTTCGAGATGAGGTGTAGTTAATTTTGTTGTATTTATTTGTAATTCTTGTTAAGTGTTTTCAAGTTTTTAATGAGATGTTTCAGATCTAAGATTTAAAAAACTTATAGTCATACATATGTTATGGTATATTCTAGATTATAAATTTCAATTTTTTTCTTTTCTTCTTAAATTTTGTGTAGAGTAAATTATGTCATATATTTTGTACCGAGTAAAATTACATCATGTAAATTGAAAAGGAGGTTGAGTATTCATTACGTCAAACCAATGGCGTGACATTTAATTTGGAAAAAAGGTGTGAAGTTTAAATAATTTATGTCATCTTCATCAAAGTCATAAATTTTATATTTTTTTAAAAATTAAATGTCAAGGAGTAGATGTTTATCATTATAAATTTCACCAATTATATTTTATATAGAAAATCCAGGTTTAGGCTAAAAGTTATAGGTTCATATTATATTAGATACACCCTTGCCATATTTAATACGTAAGTAAATAAAAATGGCCAAACACTTCGACATACAAAAAGAACTTAACAGAACGAAGGCAACAACATACGTGAATCTTCTCCATTAAAAATATTATCCCAAGATTGTATATTGGTTTAGTAAAAACCCAGAGATAAAGGAAAAGAAAAAAGTACTATACAGAATTACACATCTACGTACACTTCTAGCTGTGTGAACCCTCGGAAGGACCAAAAACCAAAAGCTCACTTCTTTAGAGTTCAAACTTCAAATTACAAAAACATAATTCAAGCATTAAAAATTTAAATGCTAGTATTTGAAGAAACTTAAAGAAAATTCAGAACAAAAGGGAGATATTTGGCCAAAGAGCAATGACCTTGAATTTGAGTCCAAGTAGATTGTCCCACACTAGCGTTTCTGCGCAATAATTCCACCAAAAGTGATCCTATTACAGAAATAGCATCAGAGATACATGTTCATCATGATGTTAATTACCTCTTCGAACTTCGACTTCTTGAAAATGGATCCTTAATTCCACCTACAACCCAATTCTCCTTTGCTATATCTGATGAAAATTTGTACAAATCACTCCCATATCTCATCACCACTAAGCTTTTCTTCTTATTCTTCTCAGTACTCTCCAATTCTTCCATTCTTGATTTTTCATTCTTTCGTTCATCATCATAATCATATTCGTCATCGTGTTTCTGCTCTAGCAAACTTTTTGTTGGAGCAGAACGACAACGCATGAGCAAAAGCGCATTCGGTGGTGGTGGTGCAAATGAAGGTCCATCATTATTATCCTCAAAAACAGAGTACTCTGTTTCCTCTGTTTTTTGGTTTTCTTGTAAAACCATGAACCACTTCGAGAACACAGTTCTCGAAACTTCTTCATTTTCATTACCTTGAAACTCTTCTTCATCTTCTTGGTCATCATCCGAAGTAATAATATCCGTTTCATCTGAATTAAACGAACCAAAACATCGAAAATCAAACCTTATATTACGCAAACATGTCAGGAGCTGCATCGCGTCCTTCTTGAATCCAACTGATTCCATCCAAACAGGCTTTTTTTTCTTTCTGTGCTTTTTGACATGTAGTTTCTCAATCTCTTCCATGACTGATTGCCAACTCTTGATCTTGCATGATTTTGGTTTTGTCCTTACTTTTATTTGTCCAGCACAAGTGACTTTTGGTGATGTTGGCTCTGAAATCTCTGTTCTCTTTGATTTGGCCCATAACATTGGACTAGCTTGTCCAGCAGGCCCAATACCTCTAGTATTAGATCTCTTTAGATGATGATGGTGAGTTGCTGGACTTGACATAAGTGTTAGATGAGCTCTAGAAGGAAAACAGACTAATAGATCTGTTGAAGGAGCTTCTTTATACTTTCTACCTTTCATGGTGTTATTTTTGTTCAACTTTCTTTGAATTTGGAAGGCCTAAAGGATCGTTAGGTCAGGCTTTCACGGTTCGTTTTCATACTGAAAATCAAATCAGACGAGCTTTTTCTTCTTGTTGAGCTTCTCTTTGAATGTTTTTTGAGCTACTTTGAATTCAGATCTTGAGATTTGATGAACCTTAAGTATGATGATGAATATGTTTGGTGTCCTAGTGTTTGAAATTGTGTTTATAAGAGTGAAGTTTTAAAAGAAAAGTAAGGGAGAAGGCAAAAGGCAGTGGACAGCTAGCTTACTTTTTTGTTTATTGCTTCTGTCTTTACCATCTGTTATAGGGTGCATGTGTTTTAGTTTTTTCCTCTGTATTCGATATCTGTATTATGGCTTGATTAAATTAAGAATTATGTTGAAATATTTCATATTTAAGGTAAAATACTTTTTAATACTTCATATTCAGAGCTTGAACCTGAGACCGCCAATTAAGAATGAAAAAATACTTATCCACGATAACCTTTATTGGTATATGATGCATTTTAACTAACCCTCACTTTGCTTTGTTTTGAAATGGGGTCACAAAGTGTGATGTTCCCTACTTTTCTTTCTTAGCCTTTACTTTTTCTCAAACCCCTTGCCAAACAAAGGATTCAAATATTAGATAGATCAATAAATAAAAAGAAAAAGGAGAACAAAGAAGGAAATTTTTGGATTCACCAGCTTTGTTTCATGATCTAATCATAACTTAATACTTAATTGTGAAACCATGCCTGCCAAGTTAGAGAAGACTCATTCCATAGTGTTTGTACCCACAAAATTGTCCCAACCAAACTAACAAACCCATTGCTTAAAATAGGTCTATCATTTATTTTTTGGAGGGATAGGATACTAGCTATTTAATGCTAGATGATTTTGATGAAAGCATAACTTTTTTTTAAGTTTGAATTTCTTCTTTTTTTAAAATTAATAAATAAATTAGTCACCTGGGCGAGCTAAAAGGGGACAAGGGGATTTAATTGAATTTCATTAACTGAAAAATTATAGAGCACAATACAATAAAAATAATTTTTTTCTATTATATATGAACTATTGAATCGTTGTCATAAGGAAAGATTCTATGTGGGGAAGGAGGTCTAAAAAAATTTTAAGTTATAAATTTAAATTTTAGATGTGACCCTCTAATATATCTTTGAATCTAGGAGAGCCTAGTACACAAAATATTTCGCGTTAGCAGAGTTTTGGGAGGGGACGCACCCCAAAGAGTGTGATGCAAACAATCTACTCTAATATAAGCATTAGTAGTTGCTTTCCGGCTCG
Source organism: Anisodus acutangulus (assembly GCA_029783415.1). NCBI lineage: Eukaryota > Viridiplantae > Streptophyta > Magnoliopsida > Solanales > Solanaceae > Anisodus > Anisodus acutangulus. The sequence continues at coordinate 39,687,176 of CM056504.1, forward strand.
AACTCATGGCCTATAAGTCATACGGAGATAATTTTACGGTTGCTCCAAAGCCTCTTCTTATATCTTTGAATTTCCTTTTATAGATTCTTGGCTTCGCAATTACTGATCACCTGGATTGTAGAAGGGAAGGATGGACACTGGAAAATCAAGAGAACAATACGACGTATGAAGTGGAGAAAATGCTATTATGAGAGCAGGATTATAATTGATGTTGGGCACCAAGTACATCGAAACTTGAAGATTAGACTTTGCTTTAATTTTATTTGAGGCTTTCTTTGAAGTGACAGGCTGTCCTTTTTTCTTCTTTCAAGATGGTAAAGACTCAATAGTCACCTATACATTAAAAAACAAGAATTAGCTAGAATTCGTTCATAATATGTCACTAAATAATTCATACGAAACTAACAATCTTTTTTGATAATTCATCGCTATTCCTTAATTAAATAGGATTACCAATCAATTTTGGTGTATCATGATAGAAATTATCCGTTGCTAATTTTTCTTTTCTTTTTTGTAGTGAATTGATTTTCTACAAGATGAGAAATGGGATTTTCATGTTAAAAGGCTAACAATTTGTTAATTTAAAATACTATCAGCCTAAGGAGGGGGACAGGGGGTTACACAAGCTACAATATGGAAACGATGTTTTTAAATTTTTTTCTATGTTCGATTGGTAAATTTTTTTTGGAAAATAGTTTATCTAGAAACAACCTTAAAATGATTAATTGGCCTCTCTAGTGAAAGTTGGAAAACAAGTCCCACAAGTGACATTTCACATTAATTGTGTTTCCCCCATCCTCCAATACACCTCATATTCACCCTATCCCCGTGGCATCCATCCCCTACTACCTCCACCTCCTATACTTTTTTGCGTACGTACCGAACACACCCATAGTTGCATGCACTAAACCTCGTGAGGTGTATATGATAATCATAGAAGGATGCTACAAGATAGCATACACTGTTACGGTTTACTTTTACGCGGAAAATGCATAAAAGCTACTATGAATTTGAATGATGCTCTAAATTGGATAATGTGTTTTAGAGTTGCCATCTAATTTATAGGTAAATTAGGAAAATCAGTGTGAAAGGGTTTATTCAAATTCCTTTGAAAATCCTATCTAAATCAGAGTCAATGTAAGGGTTCTGGTGATCCCTAGGGGAAGATATTAGCACCCCGGTATTAAAGATCTGTATAATACGGTTGACATACGGTCTCTATAGCATGCTTTTGAAAATGATAAAATTGCTTAAGGTTTAAAATTCGCAAAATACTTGTCATTTCATTTATTCAATACTCAAAGTTTTAATTTAAAAACAAAGAGTCAAAACTTCCACCAAAATAGTATGCACGAGATGTTTAATCAATTTAGTTTCTGGACTAAGAAGTATTGGAGAGAGGTGATTAGACAGTATATGTCGCAGGTGTAACTTACTGAGGACATGACCTTAGATAGGGGGTTGTAGAGGACACAAATTAGGATAAAAGGGTAGTAGGTAGTCGAGCGTAGTCCTACTTACACTTACAAACTGGTAGTGTAGTGTTATTATTGTAGGTCCGCTTAGCCTATCACACTAGTAGGCGCAATATTTCATTATAGTATCGTCTGATTTTTGCTGTTATGTGTTCTTTAGTGTACTTTGTTTATCCTATTTACCTGCGTTAGTTACTATTTTTTTCTCAAAATGCGCTAGCATTGCTTATTCGCTTTTGATACCAGCATTTTCATACTGCTTTAAATTTTTTGTCCGGGTCTGACTGTTTCTCTTTCTTTGCATGTGCTTATGCTTTGTCTTGAGCCGAGGATCTCTCGGAAATAACCGTTACCTACCAAAAAACTAATCCTATTTAGGCTTAGCTCGGACTCTAATATAAGCCAAAGTTATTCATTTTAGTCCAAGTTCAATTTCAATAGTTTATTTGTAAATGTCACTCATGCCCAAAATTTGAGTCCTTAAACATTTCCAATTTAGTCCATTTTAAATTCAGAATTCAAAGCCCAAAGTCCAAGCTTTTTAAATCCAAAATAAGTTCAAAACTTAGTCAATTGGTTTTCCATTTCTAGATTTCAAGTATCCACCACAGTTCATTTTGTTAAGCCAAAACAATCCCTTTTTCGTTATTTTTCAGATCTAAGCAAATGTATTAAAATAACTTTTAGGCGATTCTAAACTAAACCATATATACACTGTTTGCCTATCCTAGATGCCAATCATAATAGAGGTTCCAATATTTCAAAATGTTTTTATATAACAAGTACAATATATAAAGGAGGTCGGGCTTAGGCTGGTGGGCCTACCGAAGCCCACCAATTGACTATTTTTATCCATAGCTAGGCCTTCATGCAAATGTTAGATTCCCTTTCTTTCATTCGATCAAAATAGACTTGATTGGGACTCAACCCAATCGGCTAAATATGAAATGCTCGTAAGACTCGACTGAAGGAAGTAATGGGCCCAGTAAAGGCCCATCTCATAGCCATGCAGCATCGAGCACACAGAAGGGAAAACAAAATTGCAAGTTAGAAGTACCCAAGAATTATAATTCAATTACATGTATTCTAAGGAGACACACAAGGTCATATATAACACAAAAAAAAGAAACATCATATATCCTAGTTCATCGAGGCAGGTTCACAAACAAGAAAGGAGAATACATGAATTGGGCTTGGCCCATATATTGTGATTCAGAGATGAACAACAAAAGAAAACATCAATGTAAATGGGCCAGGCCCAACAGACTGTAAAGAACAACTGTCATGACTAACATACATGGAGGATATACAATATTTATACAATATGATATACTAAGTATATCAGAGATGTATAAGTTGTATATCCTGTGTATATTAACACACATAGCAAGTAACCAAGAACCAAGAAGAAAAGCGATTCCCAGAAGAAAGGTTAAAGGACAATCAAATTATACAACTCCATAATTCAAGCAACCTAACAATCATGTAGACACACTACTTAACTCATTTAAACTTTTCCAGTCATTCAAGCTAACAAGAGAGTTGGTTAGGCTAGAATTGATGAGTTCCTTCTTGTGTCAGTGACTTAAACAGGTATAAACACTTAGACAAATTCATATTAAACTCTTAGGAACTAACAGGTACACATAATGAAATAAAGATGAGCATGTTACAAGTATACATTGGGCAGTATTAATAGCAATCATGATTCAAATGGAGGACACATAAATAGGCAAGCAGATTTATGTCCACATACAGGCTATTCAACCAGGTGTTTATATGGTATTTTTCAATTTTAAGTCCTACTTATACTAGGTGAGCAGATTGAGCACTCAACAAATGATGTACAAACACAACATATATGCAAATGATCAAACCAGACAGATGCAAAGCCATTCATATAAAGAAATGGCAGAATGGTTCTAGAGGGTTGTGAACAGATATACATTTGATCCTTAAAAGACTACTAGGAACATTCCAAGGGTGGGAAAATGACTAGGACTCTTCACAGATATTGTAGTAATCTAAAAAAACCTTCAATTCTTCTTAGGGATGGATTAAGCCATGTAGACCAGACTATATGATATAAACCGAATTTTACTTGAAAATGGATTTCAATGATATAAAAGCCTAAGATTCTAGTTCTGGACCGTTAAAATGAAGCACAAGGATCTCAATTTATAGAGTTTGATGGAAACCCTAGTGGTGACAATAAATTGATGTGGGAGAACATAAATTGGGGGGAAATTTCCCTCTAATTAGTTCTCAACCAATAGGAATCGAGAATTCAAAATCAGTAATAGACAAATCTCATAAAACCATCGCAGAAAAAGCAAAGGACAAGAGGGGTAGCCTCACCTTATGGGGATTAGGTTACAGTGGTGTCAAGGCTAGGATTACTACATTGCACTGTTTTATGACTATCATATATGGTTATTATACACTTGAGAGAAGGGATATATGGGATAGTCTAACCTCTTTAGCCTATCCAAAACCATGGATTATTGCTAGAGATTTCAATGCAATCATGTGTGCTCAGGATAGGAAGTATGGTGCCCCAATATCTTTTGCTAAAACAAGGGATTTCTCAGACTGCGTGCAAAAGTCATGGGTGATCATTGGTCCGATTCTTCGGGCGAAACCAATTCCCAGGGTGTGACGGCGGTGTGTACAGGTATTACAGATGAATGAACTTCCATGGAAAGGAAATTACTATACCTGGTCTAACAAGCAAATAGGAGATGATAGAGTACTCACTAGAATTGATAGAGCTCTAGAAAACTCTGATTGAATGTTCCAGTATGGGAATTTCATTACTAATTATGGAGAACCTCTAATTTCATATCACTCACCTATGTTGTTTGATATCAGGCAGACCACTTCTTATATTCAACCTCCATTAAGATTCCTGGACTGGTCACTCTCAGTTCATGCCAATATTGACAACTGGATGGAAGGAAAGGGTTACACAGTGGAAAATGAAGAATGTTTGGGAAAGAAGTTGCTCTTGCCTCATCTGAAACAATTAAATCATGAACATTATAAAGGAATCACAGATAGAATAGACAAGGCCAGACAACAAGTGAAAATTATCCAGTAGCAGCTTCAACACCAATACAGTGATGCCCTAGCTAATGAAGAGAAAGCAACTCTGATTCAGCTGGAAAAATGGTCACTTATTGAAGAGGGTATGAGGACACAAAAAGATATAGTGAACTGGATTAAGCTTGGTGATTCCCACACCAAGTATTTTTCAGCAGTGGTGAAAGAGAAAAAGCAGCAAAAACAGATAGTGGAGCTCATTGACAGGACAGAAGTTAACTGATACAGAACCAATCAAGGAAGAAATCATTAACTTTTCCAAATCTCTTAAGAGGACAGCTGCACATTCCCTCCCAGCAGTTAATATAGTTACTATGAGTAAGGGCCCTGTCCTTAACCATCAACATCGATTGGCGTTGTGTAAATATATTATTGATCAGGAAATCTATGATGGGTTGCAATTAATAGGGTATGACAATGCCCCGGACATAGATGGATATAATGCACTGTTTTACAAGAAATTCTGGCCAGTGATCAAAGAAGATATCTGTGCAGCTGTGCATGAATTCTTCAAAACTTCCAAGATCTATAAAGCTCTAACTTGTACTACAATCACTTTATTGCCTAAGGTTCCCAATCCTCAGACAATTAAAGAGTACAAGCCTATTACCTATTGCACAGTGGTATACAAAATCATTTCAAAAGTCTTAACAGCTTGAATGAAGAGCATCATGTCACACATTATTAGTAACACCCAATCAGGTTTCATACCTGGAAGGAGAATTGTGGATAATATAGTTATGGCTCATGAATTTGTAAAAAGCTATACCAGGAAGAATGTATCTCCAAGAAGTATGCTAAAAGTATATCTCCAAAAAGCATATGATTCAGTGAAATGGGTATTCATTGAGCAAGTGTTGACAGAGTTAAAGTTTCCAACAAAATTTATTACTCCATTCGTCCCAATTTCAGTGTCTTAGTTTGACTTGACACGAAGTTTAAGAAATAAAGGGAGACTTTTGAATCTTGTGATCCTAAATTAAAGATGTGTGGAGTCTTTTAAATATTGTGATCTTAAACTTGTCTTGAAATTGAAAAATTTTCATAATAGGAGAATCATGTTTCTATTCTCCATTACCATAAATGGAATACAATCTAAGCCTTTTGTAGCAGCTAAGGGATTAAGACAAGGGGACCCACTCTCCCCCTATCTCTTTGCAATTGCAATGGAGTACTTGAGTTGACTACTCAATGAACTGGGCAACAACATACAATATAAGTTCCATCCAAAGTATGACTTATTGTTGTTTGTGAAAAAATAATCAATTGATTATTTTCATTGATTGAAAGATTATTTATACAAGTTACATAATTACATAATAGGAGAATCCTATTCCTATTCTATTCATAAAACCTTATTCAACTTGGATACTAACTATACATTTATGATAATACAATTATTATGGTAAGTGTACAATACTAATTACATTACAACATTACCTAAACTAGAATACTAAATATTTACCATAAACTACATAACTTACACGGTACAAAACCGAGAGTCATTCGAGACTCATATACACAATATACACATGTATATTGTGTATATTTAACACACCCCCGCAGTCATAGTGGGTGGTCTTCGAACGCTGAGATTGTCCCTAAAATCTTCAAAAATGATCGAAGGGAGACCCTTTGTAAAGATGTCTGCAATTTGATATCTTGACGGGACATGACAGACGCGTACCTGACCCCGAGCAACTTTTCCGCGGACAAAGTGATTGTCCATCTCGATATGCTTAGTGCGTTGGTGCTAAACCGGATTACCAGAAATGTAGATGACACTAATATTATCGCAATAAACCCAGGTTGCCTTTTGAACGGGACAATGAAGCTCCTAAAGCAAATTACGTAACCAACATGATTCCGAGACCACATTAGCTACCACTCGATATTCAGCCTCGACACTTGAGCGGGATAAAGTCGACTGATGCTTCGCAGACCAGGAGACCAAGTTGTTGCCAATAAACATACAATAACCAGACGTAGACCGTCTGGTGTCGGAACAACCACCCCAATCAGCATCCGTATACGAGACAAGTGTGGACGTTGAGGAAGGATACAACTGCAAACAATAGTCAAATGTACCCTGAATATACCGAATGATGCGTTTGAGTGCATTCATGTGCTCAATTCTGGGATCATGCATGAACAAACACACCTGTTGGATATCATATGTAATATCCAGTCTCGTAAAGGTATGATACCGAAGGGCCCCTGCAAGACTGCGATAGCGGGTCGGATCTTCGTAGGGTACGCCGGCCGCGACACTAAGCTTGGGCTTAGTATCAACTGGAGTGGAAGTGGACTTACATGATGACATCCCATCCCTCTCGATGATCTCAGCTGCATACTTCTGTTGAGATAAGAACAACCCATCGAAATGACGAGTGACAACAATCTCCAAAAAGTAACTCAAGGCTCCCAAGTCTTTCATAGCAAACTCAGACATGAGCATTGTCATGATAGACTGGCGTAAGGCATCGGAAGAGGCAGTCAAAATAATATCATCCACATATAACAGAATATAGGCCACGGATGAACCACGACGGTAAATGAACAATGAATTATCCGACATGATGTGAGTGAACCTAATAGTCAAAACATAGTCTGTAAACTGTGTATACCAGGCCCGTGGAGACTGCTTAAACCCATATAAGGACTTCTTCAACAAACAGACATGATGAGGATGTTTGGGATCCCTGAATCCCAACAACTGATGCATATAGACTGTTTTCTTGAGATCACCATGTAGGAAAATATTCTTTACATCTAACTGATGAATAGGCCATGCTTTCAAAAGAGCCAAGCTAAGCACAGTGCGGATGGTAGTCGGCTTGACCACCGGACTGAACGTCTCACCACAATCTATACCAACCTGCTGACTCTTACCATAACCCAGAAGCCGAGCCTTATGTCTTGCAAATGAACCATCTGAATTTTCCTTGTGAGCAAAGATCCACATAAACCTGATAATATTAATACCAGATGGACGGGGTACCAACTCCCACATCTTATTATCAATAAGAGCATTATATTCATCGGTCATAGCAATTTTCCAATTTGGGTCATTGAGCGCAGACACGGAATTATGGGGTAATGGTGATTTAGGGACATTAGAATGTAAATTAAAATATCTTTTTGGTTTAAAAATACCTCGTTGACTACGAGTGACTGGTTTATGACATAGGGAAGACATGGGCGGACTGTGGGAATTTTCTAGACCCGGGAAGGACCGGCCAGCAGGCAGTGGGCCTGCTGGCCCCAATCTGGACTCGGAACTGGAACATGACACCGAGACTGGCCCAGACGCTGGATTGGGCTCGGTAACTAGGCCAGTTACGAAAACTGGTCCAATTCCAGAACTGGAAACTGAGGGTGGAATCGGGATTGTAGACTCAGCGGTAATACAATTATTATGGTAAGTGTACAATACTAATTACATTACAACATTACCTAAACTAGGATACTAAATATTTACCATAAACTACATAACATACACGGTACAAAACCGAGAGTCATCCGAGACTCATATACACAATATATAAATGTATATTGTGTATATTTAACAGTTTGCTAGGAGTGATAGAGTTTCCATCCAACTACTATTTGAGAAGTTTGAGATATTCTCCAAAGCATCAGGCTCCAAGAAAATCTTAACAAAAGATGTATCTACTTTGGAGGGGTGGCAAGTGAAGAAAGAGATAGCATTGTTTAACAACTTGACATCTCTCATGTTCATATACTTAGCATTCCACTAGCTACAAGAAACTTAGTATTCTCCAATGGAAACTGTTAAATATACACAATATACACACAATATACATATGTATATTGTGTATATTAGTCTCTCAGTTTTCCTCCCCTTTATACCGTGTAAATGGATATATACTTAGTTACCTAGTTTAGATAATGTTGTAATGTAATTAGTACTGTACACTTACCATAATAATTATATTACCATAAATGTATAATTAGTATCTAAGTAGAATAAGGTTTTAGGAATAGAATAGGAATATGATTCTCCTATTATAGAAATATGTAACTTGTATAAATAGTATTTCAATCAATGAAAATAAACAAGAGATTATTTCTTTCATGGTATCAGAAGTCTAGGTCAAACAAAAATTCCTCTCCCACAAATTCTTGTTTTTTCCCGGCCAAGACCGAACCCTCCTCCTTGGGTTTGCCATCTTTTCTGCTCTCCAAATCTCTCTTCCAAATCCCTCTATCACCTATTGTTCTTTCGTTATGTCTATGTCAAAGAACACGTTTCACCCTACCCTTGTTGTTTCTAACATCAAAAATCATATCCCGCTAATTCTTGAAAAAGAAAACGTCCAATACGCGACGTGGACCGGGTTGTTCAAAATTCACGCTCGTTCGCATCAAGTCATCCATCACATAATCCCCGCGACTCCTAATGATACGGAGGTGCCTACACGCGAGGATGATCCTAAGTTATGGACAACACTTGATGCCACCGTCCTTCAGTGGATTTATTCTACTATTTCTACCGACCTATTGCAGACGATTATTGAGCCAGACGCTACGGCGATGGCTGCATGGGATAGGCTGCATGACATATTCCAGGATAATCAAAATTTCAGAGCTGTTACCCTTGAACATGATTTTTCCCACGTCAACATGGAAAATTTCCCGAACGTTTCAGCATATTGCAAATGGTTGAAAGAATTGGCGGACCAACTCCGTAATGTTGGTGCGCCAGTTAGTGAAGATCGTATTGTTTTACAGATGGTTGCTGGCCTATCCGAGGCCTATAGTGGCGTTGGAACTCTCCTTCGTCAAAGTAATCCTCTTCCAAGATTCTATCAAGCCCGATCTATGCTTACCTTGGAAGAAGCCGGTTTGGCTAAAAAGGCGGCTACTAATGCGAGTCCCGTGGTCATGATGACCTCCTCCACTAATCCTCAAAATTTTGGTGACAATTCGAACTACAACCGATCTCACGGGGGTGGCAAGAATGGCCGAAAAAATAATGGAAAAAATCACGGAGGCAAACGCGGTCGTTCCGACAGCAGTCGCGGTTGTTTCGACAGTAGTCGCGGCCGTTCCGACAGCAGTCGCGGTGGCCAAAATAGTGGCGGTGGACCCCATCCCGGTTACAGTGGGCCACCAACCCGCTGGTCTCAGCCTTGGGCCTCTGGGCCGTGGGCTTGGACTAGTGGATAGTGGCCCTACGGTCCAACTCCGCAACAATTTCCAGCATCTGGCTAGTGGGCTTCCCAGCAGCCTCGATGGCCCACTGCCCACTGGCCCAGTAGTTCCAGTTCCAGCAGTTACGGCCCAGGACAGCCCACAAGAATTCTTGGGCCCCGGCCTCCACAAGCTCACCACGCAAAAGGCCTCACTCAGACCGATATTGAGTCCACGATGCACACACTTGGTTTGACTCAACCGGACCCGAATTGGTATATGGACACCGATGCTACTACCTATATGACATCCGATTCAGGTACTCTCTCGTCTTATTCCAATTTGAGCAACCCTCATGGCATAATTATCGGTAATGATAATTCTGTTCCAATTCGTGGTTACGGTCATAAAACATTGTCTCCCCCTCATCCACCTCTTATCTTGAAAAACACCCTACACGCCCCCAAGTTGATTAAAAACTTAGTCTCTGTCCGTAAATTCACTACTGACAATTCCATTTTTATTGAATTTGAACAATTTGGTTTCTCTGTGAAGGATGTCAAGACGGGGAGTCCTATCATAAGGTATGATAGTATGGGAGATCTTTATCCTATCACATCCAATTCCGGTCCATCGAGTCCAGCTCTGCCATCCGCCTTTGCAGCCATTTCTCCTTCTTTGTGGCATGCTCGTCTTGGTCATCCGGGATCATCTATTTTGTCGTCATTAGATAAAAATAGTTTTATTTCATGTAAAGGTACGAGTAGTACTCCAAATTGTCAGTCTTGTTCTCTAGGGAAAATTGTTAAGTTGCCATTTGTAGACTCAAAATCTCATACTCTAATGCCATTTGATATTATTCATAGCGACTTATGGACATCTCCTGTTCTTAGTTCTTTGGGTCATCGGTATTATGTTTTTTTTTTGGATGATTACTCTAAGTTTTTATGGACATTTCCAATAGCGAAAAAATCTCAAGTTTTTTCCATATTCTTAAAATTTAGAGCATTCATTAGAACCCAATTTGAACGAGAAATCAAAAATATTCAGTGTGATAATGACAAAGAATATGACAATTGGGTGTTTCAGGAATTCTGTGCTAATAATGAGATCAATTTTCATTTCTCTTGTCCTCATACGTCTTCACAAAATGGGAAAGCCGAACGCAAAATTCGTTCCACAAATAACATTGTCCGAACTCTATTAATTCACGCGTCCATACCCCCATATTTTTGGCATTATGCTCTTCAAATGGCTACATATCTCCTTAACATTATTTCTTCCAAAGGTCTGACATATTCTTCCCCTCTTCAAATTTTATATAATAAAACTCCTTCTTATTCTCATCTTCGGGTCTTTGGGTGCTTGTGTTATCCGTTATTCCCCTCCACCACAATTAACAAACTTCAGGCCCGATCTACTCCGTGTGTATTTTTGGATTTTCCGTCTAATCATCGTGGTTACAAATGTTTTGATTTATCTTCCAATAAAATCATCATTAATCGCCATGTAATTTTTGATGAAACTCAATTTCCATTTGCTAAAGTTAATACTCCCGTGCCTAGTTCGTATAATTTTTTGGATGATAGTATATCCCCGTATATTATTCACCATTTTTCAAATGTATCCCGCACTCAAATTCTCCAATGGCCCATCGCCTACCGGGTACTCCCACACCGTGTCGTCTTCAATTTGGGTCCAAAGAATTGGGCCATCCATTCTCGCCGCCTGCCCAGCCTCCACGCGATCGCTTTCGGGTCCAGATTGGCCCGCCTCCCGATTTCAGTTCTCGATCTGGGCTAGCAGGCCCACGCCTGCTTGCCAGTCCGTCCCGAGTCCCGAAAATTCCCAAAATCCACCCACCTCTGCCCCGAGTCATGGACCAGTCACCCGTAGTCAACGGGGGATTTTTACACCAAAAAGACATTTCAATTTACATTCTAATGTTCTTAAATCACCCTTACCCCGAAATCATGTGTCTGCATTAAATGACCCGAATTGGAAAATTGCTATGACCGATGAATATAATACTCTTATTGATAATAAGATGTGGGAGTTAGTGCCTCGTCCATCTGGTATTAATATTATTAGGTCTATGTGGATTCTTGCTCATAAGGAAAATTCAAATGGGTCATTTGCCCGACATAAGGCGCGGCTTGTGGGTGATTGTAAGACTCAGCAGGTTGGTGTGGATTGTGGTGAGATGTTTAGTCCGGTGGTCAAGCCGGCTACCATTCGCAATGTGCTCAACTTAGCTCTTTCAAAGGCATGACTTATTCATCAGTTAGATGTAAAGAATGCTTTCCTCCATGAGGATCTCAAGGAAACAGTCTATATGCATCAGCCTTTGGGATTCAGGGATCCTAAACATCCGCATCATGTCTGTTTGTTGAAGAAGTCCTTATACGGGCTTAAGCAGTCTCTACGGGCCTGGTATACGAGGTTTGCAGACTATGTTTCGACTATTGGGTTCATTTACATCAGGTCGGATAATTCCTTGTTCATCTACCGTCGTGGTTCGTCCTTGGCCTATATTCTGTTATATGTGGATGATATCATTTTGACTGCCTCTTTCGATGCCTTACACCAGTCTATCATGACCATGCTCAGCTCTGAGTTTGCTATGAAAGACTTGGGGCCCTTGAGTTACTTTTTGGGGATTGTTGTCACTCGTCATTCCGATGGGTTGTTCTTGTCTCAACGAAATTATGCAGTTGAGATCATCGAGAGGGCTGGGATATCATCCTGTAAGTCCACTTCCACTCCAGTTGATACTAAGCCCAAGTTTAGTGCCGCGACCGGCGTACAGTACGAGGATCTGATCCGCTATCGCAGTCTTGTAGGGGCCCTTCAGTATCTTACCTTTACGAGATCGGATATTACATATGTTGTCCAGCAGGTGTGTTTGTTCATACATGATCCCGGAATGGAGCACATGAATGCACTCAAACACATCATTCGATATATTCAGGGTACACTTGACTATGGTTTGCATTTATATCATTCCTCGACGTCCACACTAGTCTCGTATACGGATGCTGTTTGGGGTGGCTGTCTAGACACCAGACGGTCTACGTCTGACTATTGTATGTTTCTTGGCAACAACTTGGTCTCCTGGTCTGCGAAGCGTCAGTCGACTCTATCCCGCTCAAGTGCCGAGGCTGAATATCGAGGAGTAGCTAATGTAGTCTCGAAATCATGTTGGTTAGGTAATTTGCTTTTGGAGCTTCATTGTCCCATTCAGAAGGCAACCTTGGGTTATTGCGATAATATTAGTGCCATCTACCTTTCTGGTAATCCGGTTCAACACCAACGCGCTAAGCATTGAAGGTTGTCTAAGAGCTTAACAATTGACTTTTATATCACACCGCAAGTAGCAATAGGTTGAGGCTCTTCTTCAACACTTTCATTGTCACCTTCTATATTTGTTGTCTTTTATTCTTCCACTCCAATCACTTGTGCAATAACCTCTTCATCAGTGTAAGTTTCAAGGATCGAAAGAGTTGCGTGCATGTTGAGATGACACCTTTAAGGATAAAAATATTGAACTGTTACGAATTGTGGCTACTATCCGAGGCGTAAAAGAAGTATTTTCTCAATCCTAAGATTGGTTTACAAATACGATCCTAAGGGCTCATTTGTTTGCACTTAATGAAAGTTTGAATATTCAGACCTCAGGCCATTAAGTGCATTTATTTACATTCAGATCTAAGCACTTATTTGATCTGAATAAATCTTAATTTTTATCACCACTTTGTCCAAAACCACTAGCTCCACCCCACCCTTCCACCACTACCCACCCATCCAACTGCAACCCCATCCACCCCCGCCCTACCCATCCCCACCTCCTCTCCATCCCGTCACCCCACCACCACTAACTACATTTGCCATCACAACCACCATCATGCACCCCCACCCTATCAACTCTTACCCTCCACCCCACCTCCGACCACCCACCCCACCACCAATAACCACCTCTGCCATCACAATTAAAACCACCCTCACCTTCCTAACCCCTCCCAACTCCCACCACCCACCCTACCTACCCCTACCCACTCTTCATCCCCACTACACCACCACCTACGCCCACCCAACTCCACCACTAATGCGATCAAATCCTTACTACTAACCACCTCCACAATCATAACTAGCACCGCCGCCAACTACCATCAACACCATCGTCAACTACCACACATTCTTTAGCTACCACCTCCGCCACCACGTCAATTACTAACATCAATCAACCCACCATCACAATCAACCGCCACCATCGTGTCTGTCACTATAACACCAACCACCTCCACCATCACAAGTATCACCACTACCACCACGACTACAAAGCATCTCCACCATCACTAGTGAATATAAATGTTTCATGTTTTATCAAATAATAATTTTATTTTATTAGATTTATATTTATTTTCTAATATTTAGTTACATTTTTATTTGAATTGTATATTTGTTACTTTTAAATAAATATATTATGCACATTCAGATGTTGAAAAACAAACAGTCTTAATCCTTCATATGTGCATTCAGATTCATACGATTTAATCTTAATGAAAATAAATGAGGCCTAAATCATAACTTAAACCTGAATTTTGTAACTCTTGGTTTTTATGGATGAATATATTATTTAAAAGAGTTGTCTTGACCCGCAAGGATGATCAAGTTGATTGAGCAAGTGATCTCTCAAATGGGGAGTTTCAAGTTTGAAACCTCCCGCATGCTTTCTTGGTCGAGCTCGTCGCACAGATCTTACCTACCGAGGCGAATTTACCCTATATATGTCGAGGGTGTCACGTGACATGACTTAATCGAAAAATTTCATTAAATATCTATATATAATTGAAAGGCAGAAATAGAATAAACGAATATACTGAATAATGTGACACTGCTTAACAAGAAGAATTGTGCAGCTCAGTCGGTCATGCACTTCAGTTATGTACTAGAGATTGTGAGTTTGAAGCTGAGCAACTACATTTTGGTTTGGTACTCTAAATGTTTTGCCTAATGAATACTCATAGAGAAGAGTTATAGTAAATATGGGAGATATATTTTTTTTCTTGTATTGTATTCTTTTTTAATATGAGTATTTTACAGTATTTTATTTATTTGTTCTCATTTTAAAATGTGACACTGCTTATAAAAGATTCTGCGTACGCTATTGCTTAACTAGTGTGAGTTACCTCTCCTATGTGATTTTTGGGCTATTACACTGGAGCGGGATTTACCTTGTGCACAACTAAAGAGTAGCGGTTGAGGGTTACTTGCCAACAACTAAAACAAGAAAGCGTTGTCTTGGTATATTTCATTTCTCAATATAAAATAAAAGGAAAACTTGCATGAGAAATTATGTTGAGTTCGTAATTGTCGCTTTTTTTTTCCATAAAAAGAAGGTGTGTAGCTCTGTTTTTTTTTATTAACCATAAAAAATTACATCATTTTATGTATACAAAAACTAATTCATTAGTGCGGAATTTAAATTAGACGAGACGAAAAAAACTATTTGTGTATGTTTTGCACAAGTTATTTTATATGTCATATTTAGTTGCAATGAGTTGTGTATTCTAATCATAAATTAAATAAACATTTTGATCTTTTCCTCCTGATCTCGATGTATGATAAAATAGTTGTATATGATAAATCTTGAAGAGTTTTTGTTTAATGTAAATTACCTTAGGCCTAGGAGTTTCCTTAATTGTTTTGGTAGTATCCTAATTATTTCAGGTTTTTTCAAACCAATAAAAGTCAGCTTACTTTTGTGACAAGAAAAGGAAATAAGGAAGTATATATTAATTAGGCAACTTTTACTTCCTAATTTATTTCGGAATCGGCCACTCTCTCTTATATATATAGTAGGGCAATTACCATTGCTTTCTATCTACTAATTACTCTTCACATTCTTCTTTGATACGTAGATAGCAAGGGTTAAGATCCAGTTCTTCCGTTTGCTTTCTTACTTTCAGTGGCTAGGGTTTAAATCAATTCATTCAGTTGATGATGATGAATAGTGAAGGAAGCAAGCATTCATCATATTCAATGGGGTTCAGGTTTCGTCCATGCGATGACGAACTCATAAGCTATCTACTGAAGTTTGTACGTGGCAAGCCTTTTGAATGCGATGATATTCGACAAATAGACTTATACGGTAATAAGAAGCCATGTGATATATTTGGAGATTTATGCGATGCGAGTTACTTTTTTACTCAGTTAAAGAGAAAATCTACCAATGGTAAAAATTTCAACAGGAGAGTTGTTGGTGGCGGAACGTGGAAAGGATCGGACAAAGGTAAACCTATTTCGAATAAAAGAGGTTCATTAACCATAGGGTTCAAGAAAAGCTATCGTTTTTACGATAAAGATAATAGTAATTCGGATCAAAGAATCGTGTGGATTATGAAAGAATACTTTCTTAGTGATACTATACTAAAGGTGTTGAGAAAATGTCATCAAATTCGACCCGAGGACTACGTTTTGTGTCGCATTAAGAGGAAGGTGGCTGTCCATGGTGATCATCAGAATAAAGGATTAATTTGTTCTAGTATTAATTCTGATGAGGAGGCTGAAAATATTGGATCAATGTCGTGTGTCCGTCAAAACCAAGTTAATTTTTGTTCAAATTCTCAAGAGATTCATGTGGAGATAACGAGCCCTGTCTATGAGCAGCCAATGGACCAAGTAATTGTTCATGGTCATGATCAATATAATGGATTTTGTGCCATTTCTGACGCAGATGAAAATATTGGATCGTCGTCGTCTCTCCAATATGAAAAGCAGGTTAATTTTTGTTCGAATACTCATGAGATTAATCCTATGGAGATAACGAGCCCCGTTCTTGAGCAGCCTATGCTAGGGTATCAAAATAATCAAGATATTGACTACATCGTCCTACAAGAACAGATGGAGACAGGTTCTTATTGTTGGTTACCTAGTAACATTCCTAATTCATCATGTGATCAAGATCAAGAACAGTTCGAACGTGCCAAGGCTAATGTTCCATCGGTTGAACAGTCATTATCAGAGTTGAACAATCTTCTGTGTGGAGACGATCAGTACAACAGCTTACAACTTAATTTGGTCCCAACAGAATCAAATGTTGAATTTTCTGAACAAAGGGTACTTCAAGGAACCAACATGATGATGTGTACTACTAATGAAGATAATAATACTTCAGCAATTGTATGTTCTGATATGGAAGTCATGAACTCACCTCTGATTTTTAATAGTGATGAATATTGCTGGCCTATGGAGGAGATATGGAGTTCTAAGGATCAAATGAACACATCCGACTTGCATGCCATATCTGAGGAGCTAGCAAATCAATTTTGAGAATGACCTGAATCTTCATAGTACTAATTTTCATTCTTGAATTTAGATTTTGTCTGAGCTTCTAGCTAGAGTTGTACTTGAGTTTATAGGGAAAACTTTTGCAGTTTGTCTATATATGGATAAAGTCTCTCATGTTCCTACATGCAGTTTGTTTACACTCACATTGTAATGATTTTTCTTCGATCACTATCTGTCAATTATCATTCTTTGTAATAGTAGTACTTAGTTTATTAATTATAGAGATTTACTTCTAATTTTTAGTAAGTGACCTAATCGGGTAAATATATTTTACACCGCCAATTCGCAGAATTTAAACTTTTTCTCTTTTGTTAATCTTTTCTTTCCAATTTTTCGTTGCTTGAGTACAATGGATTAAATTTGAGTTTAAGTTATATTCGTCGTCTATTTAATGAATTTTTACACCGTCAAATATAATCAACTTTACTTATTGTGTCAGGTTGCTTATCTTATATTTAAGGAGACATTTTTTATGATATTCTTAAATATTCATTATTCGAGTACCCATTAAATTTTGTATACAAAACTAGACGGTGGTTGCCCGTGCACGGACGGGCCAATATTTACCTATATGTATGTGTGTAATATTGTGTAGGACAGATCTGAAAGTTGTGAAAACTTATGCATTGATAGTGGTAGCAAATTGTTTAAGCTGTTAATATATAGGCACACATATTGTTCATATATTACATTCAATCAACACTATCTATATATATGTATATCCACATCATTTATATATTCACCGAAGCTGGTAATGACAAAAAGAAATAATTGTTTCTATTTTTATTTACGAAATCTGTGATCTGATTAACTGTCATTACGTACATTTGTGTTGAGATGAGAGTACATGTTGAAGAATGTAAATGTAATACCAACTATTTCTTCATATCAATAAGTGCTCTATACTTTTTGGATGCAGTTACGGGGAAAATTATTCAAGTTGTACAAAAATTGACAAAATATTTACTTCTGAATTTGGTGTTATCATAAAGTGATATTCTTTACATCTATGAACGTATTATCTACATGTGTTCTATTTATATATTTGAAAAGGTTGCGCACTCTAATTCTTGTTCGTTGTCTTTAAAAAAAAATCAGCCCTGTCAAATTGTGAAATAAATATCAAATGCTAATACCCTGTAAGTTAGAATTACATTATAAAGTCAATTAGATTCACAATAACTTCAAAGAAATTAATGATCTGACAACTATCAGTTATTAGTAAATCAACACTGAATCCTACCTGGGGGATCAATTTTTGGTTGCCTTAGATGACTAAGGATGGCAGGTGGGTATAATTTTGCGGAATTCGCACCGCACCCGCCCCAGTTGGGGTGGATATGAGTATAATTTTGGCGGGCATGTGTATTGAAAATGTACCTGTCACGGGTAGGCGGGTAGGTGGTGGATTTGCAGTCATACCCGCCTACCCACCCGAAGCCCAAAATATTAGCACCCCATAAGTCGTGCCTTCAGCCCATAAGTCACGACAAGTCTTTCATTCTCCGACAAAACTCAAAATCCTACGCCTCTTCAGTGCTTCACGCCTTCACGCCTCCCTCTCTCTCGTTCCCCTTCACGCCGTCTCTCCTCCCTCTATCATTCTCGACGTCTCTGCCTTTTTCTTTAAAGGAGATGCTGATCGAGAAATATTGGAAAATATTATTGTCTTTGCTTTGTGCTTTGGGGTCGTCTTGGTGAGGTCAATTTTTGTGCATTTGTTAAGTTTTACCTATTGGGTTTGTGGAGTTCAATTGAAAAAGTTAAAAAACTTTAGCTTATATAGCTGAAATAATATTCGGGTTTTGTCTACATTTGTAATATATAACTATTTGGGTGGATAATTTTTGGGTTTTCTTGGAAATTTTGTTTTCTTGATTCTTTGCTGTGCATGGGGAACAGGTGAAAAAAATGGGGAATTCTGATGGTGAAAAAATTCGGAATTCTCCTCCCTCTCTCCCAAAGAAAATGAGACCGTAACAGTATTGATTTTTGACTCAAAATTTTGGGATAATTTTTGGAATTTGAATTTTTGTGATCATGTTGATCACTAATTGATCACAAATGAATTGATTACAAAATATGGCATGCGGGAATTGGCGGGTGACGGATATCCACTTGGGTGGTGGAGCGGGTGTGGATTTAGGAATATACCCGCCTAGGCGGGTATGGGTGTTCAAAATTGTACCCGCCATGGGTGACGGGTATAAAATTTTCTGACGGATACGGCTGCGGGGAGAGGGTACCTGCACCCGCCCCCGCCCCGCCCAATTGACATCCCTAAGGTGACTTTTATAGTAATTGCAAACAATGTGAACATTAACAGATATATAGTACATCAATTAGGTAGAAGAGATAAAAAAGAAGTAGATGGATTGTTACATAACATCTGTAAATAAAAAAAAAGTCCAAATCCTTTGTTTTGGTAATAAAGATGAACCACAAGAGCCTGGATAACATAGCAGATGTGTACAAGCTGCTCAAATGAAATATTTCAGACATCATACCCATCCAAAAACCTGAAGCAAGAATTTTGAGTAGATCTCATTACAGCCAAGTTGGATTGTATTTCATGTTAGCACACAGTAATAGAGGTCCAAGCTCACAAAATAAATAGGCAGAACACATAAATACACACTTTAAATTAGCCTCAACTATCAGTTTGACACTTAAACTTTTCTAGTGACTAATTAAATACTTCAACTTAACACAAGTGCATACCGTGGACACCCGGTTATAGCAAACCTCATGTGTGAACTCCAATCGCCGGTGACTTGTCAAATTGACAAATCAGTGAACACATGCATTATTTCTTTTTAAAAAGTAATTTTCTAATATTTTTAAGTACAAAAATATTAATCTGACCTGGCTTATTAAGAGCCCAGGATTCTCGTCCGTCACCGATGTGGTATATTCTCTTCACCCACCCCTCACGCCCAGATCCGGACATTCTTTTTATCAGAGGTCTACTATCCGGTCTGGAGCGTGCATTTTCATGGACTAGGGACATTTTCACCCCTCATCGATCCGGGACCGGCCAATTGGTACGGGGAGCATTCTATCCCACTTTTTTGGGGGGACCCACGTCGGATCGGGTCTGGCTATGATACCATGTAAAGAATGGATCCTGAGCCTAACTCAACCCCAAAATCCAGCTCAAAGTGAGGAGGATTGCCCAAGATTCTCGTCCGTCACTGATGTGGTATATTCTCTTCAAAAATTAATAAATAAATTTGCAGTAGTCACCTGCCATGGCGAGCTAAAAGGAGACAAGGGGATTTAATTGAACAATACAATAAAAATGATATTTTTCTATTATATATGAACTATTGAATCGTTTTCATAAGGAAAGATTCTATGCGGAGGAGGAGGTCTAAAAATGCTTTAAGTTATAAATTTAAATTTTAGACGTGACCCTCTAAAATATCTTTGAATCTAGGGAAGCATAGTATACAAAATATTTCGCGTTAGTAGGGTTTCGGAAAAAGCCGCACCCCAACGGGTGTGATACAGACAATCTACTCTAATGCAAGCATTAGTGGTTGCTTTTCTGGCTCGATAATCTACTCTAATGCAAACATTAGTGATTGTTTTTACGGTTCAAACCCGTGACCTATAAATCATACGAAAATAACTTTACCGTTGCTCCAAATCCCCTTCTTATATCTTCGAATTTCCTTGTATAGATTCTTGGCTTCGCAACTACTGATCATCTGGATTGGAGAAGGGAAGTATGGACAATGGAAAATCAAGAGAACAATAGGACGTATGAAAGTGGAGAAAATGCTATTATGAGAGCAGGATTATAATTGATGTTGGGCACTAAGAACATCTAAACTTGAAGATTAGACTTTGCTTTAATTTTATTTGAGTCTTTCTTTGAAGTGACCGGGCTTTCTTTTTTTTTTTCCGGCTTCGGAAGATGGTAAAGACTCAATAGTCACATATACATTAAAAACAAGAATTAGCTATGATTCGTTGATAATATGTCACTAAATAATTCATACATAACTAACAATATATTTTGATAATTCATCACTAATTCTTAATTAAATAGGATTAGCAATCAATTTTGGTATATCATGATAGAAATTACTCGTCGTTTTTTTATTGGGTCGTAATTTGCTTTTCTACAAGCTCGCTTATCTTTTCATATTAGTAGTCGCAGTATTGCTCTATAGTTTAGTGTGCTTTGATTTTTGTTACTATTTGGTATTTCTTGTACTTCGATTATTTTATTTTATATGTGTTAGCTACTGTCCCTTTTTCAAATGGCTTTATCATGATTTAGTTGCTTTCGTTATTTCCATTTTCATACTGCTTTGAATTTCTTGTCCTTATATGACATTTTTCTATGATTTCTCTTGAGCCGAGGGTCTTTCGGAAACAGACTTCCTACCTTGATAGGGGTAAGGTCCGCGTACACTCCACCCTCCTCAAATCGCACGTTGTGGGATTTCACTGGATATGTTTCTGTTGTTTGTTTTCTACAAGGTAAGACATGGAATTTTCATGTTAAATAAGAGCCAATAAACACTTAAAATATTCCAATCCAAACACCCTCCTAGTTTCATCTTTGTATCACTTAAGAAATTCCAAATAAGAAAAATAAGAGATAAATAATGGTAAGAAAATGTATGTTAATGACTTAATTAACTCAATCCCAGTTAGATCTCCGATTAACAACTCCATTACCGCAATTAATTTCGGACACTAACATACAAAACTAACTATCAACTTAAATATATCGTAAATAGGGCATTAATTAAGTAATTACTGAGCTTAACTACTAAATATATATTATAAAATTATTTATATATATAGTCAAACTTCTCTATAACAAATTCGTTGGTTCCAAGATGTTTTGGCTGCTATAGTAAATACAGTCAAACCTCTCTATAATGACAGCGTTTGTCCGAGATCACAAATGAATTGATTATAAAATATGGCAGGCGGGTACAGGCGGGTATTGGCGGGTGACGGATAACCACTTGGGTGGTGGAGCGGGTGTGAATTTAGAAATATACCCGCCTAGGCGGATATGGATGATGAAAATTGTACCCGCCACGGGATAAGTGCGCATTTGGATGCACCCCAAAAAGAAGAATTAATAAATCTGTTGGAAGAGTACGTCGACGTATTCGCGTGGTCATACGCGGATATGCCCGGGTTGAGTACAGACATTGTAGCTCATAAGATGCCTATCAACGAGGGATTCACCCCGGTTAAACAAAAGATTCAACAATTCAATCCTAATCTCAGTATAAGAATCAAAGATGAGATTGAGAAGCAGTTTAATTCAGGGGCCGTGCAAGTAACCCCGTACCCCATATGGTTGGCCAACATCATTCCAGTGCCAAAGAAAGATGGGAAAATTAGAATTTGTGTAGACTACAGACCTCAATCGAACTAGTCCCGAGAATAATTTCCCACTCATGAACATCTACATACTCATTGATAACTACGTGAAGCATGAATTACAGTCATTCGTGGATTTCTTTGCCAGTTACCATCAAATTCTAATGAGCGAAAATGGACCCATGGGGAGTATACCTCTACCGTGTAGTGCCATTTGGTCTCAAAAATGCCGGTGCCACTTACATGAGAGTGATGACTGCCGTATTCCACGATATGATGTATAAGGAAATTAAGGTCTATGTGGATGATGTCATAATTAAGTCACGAAAAGGCCCCGACCACATCATACACTTGCAGTAATTCTTTGACAGGCTTCGCAAGTTTAATTTGAAACTGAATCCGGCGAAATGTGCCTTCAGGGTACCTGCTGAAAATTGTTAGGGTTTTATCATCAGTCGTAGGGGCATCGAGCTAGATCCTACAAAGATTAAAGTTATCCGACAGCTTCCACCACCGGTTACCAAGAAGGATGTAATGATCTTTCTAGGAAGGTTAAACTATATTGGGTGCTTCATAGCGCAATCTACAATGATCATGGAGCCCATCCTTAAGCTGTTGAAAAATGATGCACCCACCAAGTGGACAGACAAGTATCAGAAAGCCTTTGACACTATCAATTGATACCTTTCTAATCCACCAGTTCTGATCTCTCCCAGGCTAGGGAGCACACTGTTGTTGTACTTGTCTGTGTCGGACAATGCCTTCGGATGTATGTTGGCTCAGCATGACGAGACAGAAAAGAAAGAGCGAGTGGTATACTACCTCAACAAAAAGTTCACCGCATGTGAATCAATATATATTTTGGTAGAAAAGACGTGTTGTGCGCTAACATGGATAGCACAGAAGCTGACGCATTAGATGTCAGTGTACACTACTTACCTGATATCCAAGATAGACCTTTTAAAGTACATTTTCCATCAGCCCATGCGCACAGGGAAGTTGGCTAAGTGGAAAATGTTGTTGAGTGAGTTCGACATCAAATACATAGCTTAGAAAGCCGTCAAAGGGCAAGCACTGGCTGATTTTCTAGCAGGAAGCCCAGTCAATGAACAACTCGTACTGTTGTGGACTTATTTCCCAGATGAAAAAGTAATGACAGTTGAAGAAGGGACAATCAAAGTCTATTTAGGTTGGAAAATGTTCTTTGACTGCGCCATCAACTATAAAGGTTCCGAGATTGGAGCAATTTTGGTTTCAAAAATGGGTCAACATTACCCGATGGCAGCAAAACTCAATTTCCAATGCATAAACAATATGGTAGAGTACGAATCCTGCAACTTAGGGCTTCGCGTAGCCATTGACATGGACATACAAGATCTTTTTGTAGTTGGAGATTCCGATCTGCTAATTTATGAGGAGAATGGGCCATCAAGAATGTGAAGATTCTTACCATATGTCAACTTGGCACAAAGGTTGTGCAACATATTCAAAATGATTGAATTCTGGCATACGCTGAGGGCTCAGAATGAATTCATTGATGCCCTTGTAACCATAGCATCCATGATTCAGTGTCCATAAAGAAGTCACATTGATCTGGTGGAAATTAGCATCAAAGAAGAACATGCCTACTATTCCGATGTGGAAGCGTAACCCGACCACAAACCATGGTATGTCGATAAGCACGTACATGAAAAATGAGAGTACCTTAAAAACACCACGGCCAATCAGAAAATGACTATCATAAGAATAGCAAATGGTTTTTTCCTAAACAAATGAGTACTTTATAGGAGGACGCCCGATCTAGGGTTACTCCGATGTGTCGACGTCGTTGAGTCTACAAAGCTGCTTGAGAAGGTACACGCTGGAACTTGCATGACACACATGAATGTGTTCGTCCTAGCTAAGAAAATTCTTAGGACAAACTACTACTGGATGACAATGGAAACCGACTGTAGCCGGTTCGTGCGAAGGTGCCATCAATTCCAGATTCATGGAGATTTAATCAAGGTCCCTCCGGATGAACTTCACGTCATGCGCTCACCCTGGCCGTTCATAGCTTGGGGCATGGACGTCATAGGGCTCATAGAGCCACCAACCTCTAACGGGCATCACTTCATCCTGATCGCTATAGACTACTTCACAAAGTGGGTTGAAGCAATGTCCCACAAGTCGGTGACAAAGAAAGTGGTGGCCGACTTTGTAAGCCACAACATTATATAAAATATGCAATTGTATAATAATCAAATAGTTGGACTAAATGTGAAGTTCTACTCAAATTTACCTTTGAGTATTCTTAGTCCGAAAACTAAGCTGATTAAACTTCTCGTGCATACTTTTTCGGCAAATGTTTTTAAAATATATGTTTTAAATAAAACCTTGAGTTTTTAAATATGTGAAAATGACAATTACTTTGCGAATTTTAAACCTTAACAGTTTTATCATTTTAAAAGTATGCTATAGAACCGGTAGGTCAACTGTATTCTACGGATCCTTAATATCGGGGTGCTAATACCTTCCCCAGAGGATCACCAGAACTCTTACCTTGACTCTGATTTAGATAGGATTTTTCAAACTTTTGAATAAATCCTTTCATACCGGTTTTCCTAATTTACCTATAAATTAGGTGACGACTCTAAACACATTATCCAATTTAGAGCATCATCCAAATTCTTAGTAGTTCTATGTATGCTAACCCATAAAAAAGCTAATTGTAATACCAATGTCAGGGAATGAATCCAAGTACGGGAACTAATGGAGAGTCATCCAGCTTTAAGACTAGGGAATTTTTATGAACGGACCCTCCGGTATTCACAGGTTCATGCAGGACATAGGATCCACAAAATTATATTGATGGGCTTCAGAAAATATTTCGTGTGATACATGTTAATGAGGTAGAGGAAGTAGAGTTTGGAGCTTATCAGTTGCAGGATGTTGTTAACCTATGGTATGAGTCTTAGGAGTAGTCTCATGGGGATGATGCACCTCCAGTGACTTGGGATGAGTTCGCAGTGCCTTAATTGAGCACTTTCTGCAATAGAAGTTAGAGAGGTTAAGGCTGTGGAATTTGAAAAGCTCATGCAGAATGGAAGGACTGTGCAGGAGTATTATCTTCAGTTTGTCTGTTTGGAAAAGTATGCTTCATATATGGTCCAAGACATGAGGGCCAGAGTTAGGCATTTTGTATATGGCCTTGATCCCCATTTGTACGATGTAGCAAATATCACAACTCATAATAGGGAGATGACTATTACAAAGATAGTTGCTTTCATAAAAGGTAATGAGAACAGGTTAAAGGAACAGAAAGTATTACAGAAGGAGAAAGACAAATAATTCAACAAAAGAGTCAAGTCTTCAGGTCACTTCAGTTATAGAGGAGGTGGAGGTAGACAGTTCTTCAAATATAAGTCATCAGGACTTGCTCCATCTTTAGCTAGTGCCCCAGCCCCAAAGTTCAAGAATGATAATAGAAAGCAGCAAGGTCATTTTCAGCGAGATAGGGTACAGGAGGTAATATGACTCAGTCAGCAAATTCAACAATCCCTCGTAATTCTCAAGCCCAGTCATACTGTGGTCCAGCTAAGTCCGGATATGCAAGCGGAGGTCCAAATTTATTGTACTCACTAGCAAGTCATTGAGACATAGAGGCTCATGTAGATGTGGTTACAGGTACACTCACCATTTTCACTTTTGACATTTATTCCCTTATGGATCATGGATCTACTCTATCGTATGTAACCCTTTTATTGATAAGAAATTTGGGATAGAACCTGAAAGGTTGCATGAGCCCTTTGAAGTATCCACTACAGTTGGTGAGTTAGTTATAGTCGGGCGGGTATATAGGGGTTATCCAGTTAGAGTCTATCACTGCATTACCATAGCTAATCTGGTAGAGATAGAAATGTTAGATTTTGATGTAATCATGGGCATCAATTGGTTTTCTTCATGTTATGCCATAGTAGGATATAGAACCAAAATTGTAAAATTTGAGTTTCCCAGTGAACCTGTCAGATAATGGAAGGGTGATGCAACAACACCCATGGTAGGTTTATTTTCTATATTAAATCCAGAAAGAAGATATTCAAGGGGTACATTTACCATCTAGTTCGGGTTAGGAATGCAGATACCTAGACCTCAACTCTTCAGTCCGTACCAGTTGTCAATGAGTTTCCAGAAATCGTTCCTGAGGATCTTCCCGGAGTTTGTCCTGACAAGGAGATTGCCTTTGGAATTGATCTACTTCCCGACACTAAGCCGACATCTATTCTTCCATACATAATGGTTCCAGTAGAGTTATGAGAAT
Source organism: Anisodus acutangulus (assembly GCA_029783415.1). NCBI lineage: Eukaryota > Viridiplantae > Streptophyta > Magnoliopsida > Solanales > Solanaceae > Anisodus > Anisodus acutangulus. The sequence goes on from CM056504.1 coordinate 39,713,918, forward strand.
TAAAAGGCCAGTTGAAAGATCTATTTGATAAGGGATTCATCAGATCAAGTGTCTCACCTTGGGGTGCACCAGTCTTATTTGTTTGGAAGAAATATGGGTCTTTGCATATGTGCATTGACTACCGGCAGTTGAACAAGGTCCCAATTAAGAACAAGTATCCTCTCCCCAGAATTGATGATTTATTTTACAAACTTCAGGGTGCTTAGTGTTATTCCAAAATTGACCTCAGATCAGGGTACCATCAGCTTAAGGTTAATGAAGTTGATATATTCTGAAAATCTCTTTCAGAACTCGTTATGTTCATTTCTCATTTTGTGTTATGTCATTCAAATTGACAAATGCTCCAGCTGCTTTCATGGACCTTATGAATAGGGTTTTCAAGCCTTATCTAGATCTTTTCGGTATTGTCTTCATTGATGGTATTCTACTCTATCTCATAGTGAGACCAATCATGCAGAACATCTCAGAATAGTGTTTCAGACACTTAAGGACCGTGATCTTTATGCGCAATTTTCCAAGTGTGAATTTCATCTTAATTCAGTGGCATTGACTATGTGATTTCAGTCGAAGGCATCCAGGTTGATTTTCATAAAATAAACGTTGTTAAGAATTAACCCAGACCCACTTCTGCCTCAGATGTTCGGAGTTTCGTGTGTCTAGCAAGCTATTACAGGGACTTCGTATATGGTTTTTCTTCCATACCAGCTCCATTGACCATGTTAACTCAGAAGAAAGTTAAATTTCAGTGGTCAGATGTCTATGAGCGTAGTTTCAAAGAATTGAAAATGAGACTGACTTCTGCTCCAGTGTTGACATTGCCAAAGGGAACCGAGGGGTTCGTTGTCTATTGTGATGCTTCTAGGATTGGTCTTAGGTGTATTTTAATGCAACATGGCAAGGTTATAGTTTATGCATCCTGACAGCTTAAACCTCATGAAAATAATTATCCGACTCATGACTTAGAATTGACAGCCGTGATTTTTGCACTCAAGATATGTTGTCACTATTTGTATGGAGTTCACATCAATATTTATACAGATCACAAAAGCCTTCAGTATATTTTCAAACAGCGGGAATTGAATCTCAGGCAGATGAGATGGCTCGAATTGATAAAGGATTATAATATAGATGTTCTCTACCATCCAGGGAAGGCGAATGTGGTAGCCCATGCTTTTGGTCGGTGATCCATGGGAAGTTTACCTCATGTTGAAGAAGGTAAGAGAACCATGGAAAAGGAGATTCATCGACTAGACAGTCTAGGATTTTGACTCATGGACTTTGAAGATTGTGGTGTTGCTGTTCAAAACAAGTCTGAATCCTCCTTAGTGGCCGAGGTGAAGGAGAAGCAGTTCAGTGATCCCTATTTGTTGAAGCTGAAAGAGAGGATTCACAAGCATAAGACTATGACTTTTGAACAAAGGGGAGATGACGGTACTTTGAGGTACCAAGGCAGGTTATGTGTTCCAGATGTAGACGGACTCAGAGAGAGAATCATGGCAGAAGTGCATCATTCTAGGTATTTGATTCACCCAGGTTCTACAAAGATGTATCATGATCTTAAGGAGATTTATTGGTGGAATGACATGAAGAGAAATGTGGCTAATTTTGTAGCCAAGTGTCCAAATTGTCAACAAGTGAAAGCTAAACACCAGAGTCCTAGTGGGTTGGCTCAGACCATTGATATTCCTGTTTGGAAATGGGATATGATAAATATAAACATCATAACAGGTCTACTTCACTCATCCTAGAGGAATGATTCAATTTAGGTGATTATGTCGACTGACTAAATTAGCGCACTTTTTGCCAATTAAGACCACAGATTCAGCACAGGAATATGCTAAGTTGTATATTCGAGAAATTGTTAGGCTTTATGGGACCCTAGTGTCTATTATTTCAGATCATGGTGCTCAGTTCACAACATATTTTTAGAGGTTGTTTCAGAAAAGATTGGGTACTAAGGTAAATCTCAACATAACTTTTCATTCTCAGAACATGCAAAGTGTATTATTCAGACTCTTGAGGATATGTTGAGGGCATGTATTATCTATTTTAAAGTTAATTGGGAAGATCATCTTCCTTTCATTGAATTTACTTATAATAATAGTTACCATGCTAGTATTCAGATGGCACGGGTCGAAGCTCCGTATGGGCGAAGGTGTAGATCGTCAATTGGTTGGTTCAAAGTTGGTGAAACAAAATTGTTAGGACCAGACTTGGTCTATAAAGCTTTGGAGAAAGTCAAGTTAATTTAGGATCGTTTGAAAATAGCTCAGAGTCGTTAAAAATCTTATGTAGATGTGAGGCGTAGAGACTTGGAGTTTTAAGTTGATGATTGAGTATTTATGAAAGTATCACCTATGAAAGGTGTCATGACATTTGGAAAGAAATGGAAGCTCAGTCCCAGATATATCGGACCCTACCGGATTTTGAGCAGAGTTAGCCAAGTGGCGTATGAACTTGAATTACCATGAGACTTGATTGTTGTTCATCCAGTGTTTTATGTGTCCATGTTCAGAAAGTGTGTGGGAGACCCGTCGTTAGTTGTCCCTACCGATTCTCTTTCAATTAAGGATGGTTTGACCTATAAGGAGATTCATGTGGCTATTTTGGCTCGTCAGATTCAAAAATTAAGAACTAAGGAGGTTGCCTCAGTGAAAGTGTTATGGAGAAGTCAGAGTATTGAGGAGGCTACATGAGAAGCCGAAGAAGACATGAATTGTAGATATCTGCATTTATTCGAGGAGCAAGAAGAAAATGAACAAGGTAAATATCCTCAGTAATCATGTCATGTCCCTTGCGTATTCATGTCTCATGTTTCACGTTCATGTATTCAATACTCATGTCTCATGTTATGTTTTCATGTAATCATGTTAGTTCAGTTTTCATGTTTCATGCCATGTTTCTTCACTTTCATGTAATCATGATATATCCAGTCTCATTTCTAACCATGACCTATTATTTGAGGACGAATGATCCGAAGGGTGAGATATTGTAACACCTCATACCTTCAAACTAAGTCTTGTTCATGATCCATGAGTGTAGGAAACCAAAACGGGAGTTTACATTGAAAAACTAGGTTCAACTCTATAGCGGAAATTTGACGGCAAGAAGTATGGATCGCAAAATACTTTACGATCCGTCAAATGAATCGTCGATCTTCACTTTTGAAAATGACGGTCAAGCTGTGAATTCGATGGATTGTTGAACTACTGATGGCCCGTCAATCTTCTCCGTCTCTTAATTCCAGATTTACACTTCTTTGGAAATCTTCAGAAAATGATGGTAAGGTCAATCTGGACCGTTAAAATATTAATGGCCCAAACTCAGACAGTCGAGTGGATCGTTAAAATACCCCGACAATAAACAATATAAATATGACACTTGATTCTAAAAGATAGTTTTTCTTATTCTTCAAGCCCTAGCACGAAGTTTTCTTCTCCCATCATCCCCATAACACAAGGTAAGCCCTTTTCATTTCATTCCACATGATTTTAATCAAGCATAATCAATTCCTAAATAGAATTTATTGTTCCTAACCTAGGGTTTACAAGTTAAACTCAATTCAAGGTTTAAGGTGCAATCTTTGGGGTTCTTCTTCAAAGTTTGGATTTTTATTACATGTCTTGGAACGATTAAGGTATGTAGAGTGATTAAGGTATGTAGAATTTATTTTTATATCCATGTTCTTTCCCATGCCATATTTCCATGAAACCGTGAAAATCCCATAACTTAGGGTTTTGTTCTACACTATGATAACCCTAACTATATCAATATTATGTCATGTTTATATTACTGTTCATCAATTGTATTCATGATTGGTCATTATGATTGTCATGCACTTGTCCTTAATTTATGAACACATGCCTTACTTTACATGAGTTCTTAAATACAAGTTATGATTATTTTTACTCAGTTTCATGAAGTTATATATGTTTTCATGATTTATACAAGTTATACTATGTATTTCTTTACATGTTCAACTTATGAAATTACAAGTCATGATTTCAAGCTATTTCATGAAATCTATGGGCTTTCAAATCATTATTTTCAATTACATGTTTTTGGGAGTTGTACAGATTATCAAGAAGATTCAGATAGCCTGAAACTATGTATGTCAATGTAGGGATAAGGGTCACTCCACCAGAAGACGATACATTCAGATTAATTATTAGATCCATTATGTTCATGTCTCATACTTCGGCAAAGTACGAGATGGCTTAGCTGATCGGGCAGAGATCAGACTCCATGCTTATGCATGGTGGTTCATGTCAGTTTGATTGTTGCTCTCCCAATATATATATATATATATATATACACACACACACACACAGATATACAATCTACAGATTTTACACATGTTATATTATACTCATATTCATATTCATATTTCAGTTTTAGTTCATGTCCCTATTATTTCTTGTGCCTATTTATTTATTTCATTTGCTTTACATATAGTATAATTCAATGTACAAATGTCCCTTTACATGGGGCCTGGACTTCACGGTGCAAGTGTTTAGTTTCAGGGAGATGCATATGCTCAGTAGGATTGCTTCAGATTTAGCTATTTGGTGAGCCCCATCTCATTCTAGGTGTCAGTCTAAGTATTTTAGGATTTTACATCATTAGTAGAGGTATGTCAGGGCCTTGTCCTGGTAGACAGTTTTTAGACTCATGTCAGAGGTTTCATAGAATTGTCCAGTATCATGTCATGTCAGTTATGTCAGCATTATATCTTCATACTATTGTATTTAGTATTATGATTTAGATGTTTTCATTATCATGTTAGTGTATGTTGTGATTCCCATGTTGACAAGCAAGTCATGTGGTTTCCTTGGTCACATGTAGCCATGAACTGAGTGTCGTATTTCGCCAAGGCCATGGTTCGGGGCGTGACACTGCCAGACCCAAGAAACTTCGTATATTTGAAGCAGAAGTGGGTCTGGCCAATTCTTAATAGCCTATTTTCTTAAAATCAACCTGGATGCCTTCTCCTGAAATCACATGGCCTAAGAATGATACTGACTTAAGCCAAAATTCACACTTGGAAAATTCTTCATAAATCTCACGGTCCTTAAGTGTCCATAACAGTATTTTGAGATGTTATGCATGATCAGCCTCGCTACGGGAATAGACTAGAATATCATGAATAAAAATAATGAAGAAAATATCAAGATAAGGCTTAAAAATCGTGTTCATAAGATACATGAAAGCAGCTGGGGCATTTGTTAATTCGAATGACATAGCACAAAATTTAAAATGACCATAACAAGTTCGAAAGGCAGTTTTCAGAATGTCAACTTCCTTAACCTTGAGCTAATGGTACCCTGATCTGAGTTCAATTTTGGAGTAACACTGAGCACCCTGAAGTTGATCGAATAAATCACCGATTCTAGGAAGGGATAATTGTTCTTAATGGTGACCTTATTCAACTGTCGGTAGTCAATGTACATGAGCAATGACCCATCCTTCTTTCGAACAAACAAGATTGGTGTACCCCATGGTGAGACACTTGATCTAATAAATCTGTTATCAAGGAGGTCTTTCAACTGAGATTTTAATTCTCTTAACTCTGTTGGAGCTATTTTGTATGGTGGCATAGATATAGGCTTAGTGCCGAGAAGTAGATCTATTCCGAACTCAATCTCTTTATCGGGAGGAACTCCGGGAAAATCTTCTAGAAAAACTTCTGGAAACTCATCGACAACTGGTACTGACTGAAAAGTCGAGGTCTGGGTATTTGCATCCCTAACACGAACTAGATGGTAAATATACCCCTTGGATATCATATTTCTGGCTTTAAGATAGGAAATAAACCGCCCTATGGGTGCTACTGCATCACCCTTCCATTCTATGACTGGTTAATCGGAAAATTTAAATTTTACAATTTTGGTTCTACAATCTACAGTGGCATAACATGAAGACAACCAATTTATTCCCATGATTACATCGAAGTCTACCATTTCTATCTCTACCAAATCAGATACGGTAATGCAGTGATAGACTCTAACTGGACAACCCCTATATACCGATCCAGCTGTAACTGACTCACCAACTAGAGTAGATACTTCAAAGGGTTCATGCAACTTTTCTTGTTCTACCCCAAATTTCTTAGCAACAAAAGGGGTTACATATGATAGAGTGGATACATGATTCATAAGGGCATAAATGTCAAAAATGAAAATGGTAAATATACTTATGACTACATCTGTATGGGCCTCTGTATCCTGATGACCTGATAGTTCATACAAGCGGTTTGGATCTTCGCTTATGTTACCGGACGTAGCTGGACCCTGCCCTGACTTGGCTTGAGAATTACGAGAAATTGTAGAATTCGTGAACTGAGCCATATTACCTCCTACACCCTGCCTCACTAATGGACAGTCCATCTGAAAATGACATTGCCGACCACACTCATAATAGATATTCAAGCCAAAGCAGCACTCCCCTGGATGCCTCTTACCACACTTGCCACAAACTGGATAGCTAAATCTGCTTTGATCCATATTAGCCTATGACTGGGAGCTTGATGCTCTAAAGTTCTGCCTCTTGTTATCATTCCTGAACTTTGGGGCTGGGGCTGGGGCACTGGCTGAAAATGGAGCATGTCCTGATGATATGTTCTTGAAAAATTGTCTGCCTCTACATTTTCCATAACTAAAGTGACCTGAAGATTTATCCCTCTTGTTAAACTCTCTATCCTTCTCTTTCTGCAAAGCTTTCTCTTCCTTCAACCTACTCTCATTACCCTGCACAAACTCAACCATATTTGTAATAGTCATCTTCTTGTTCTAAGTTGTAATATTGGTTGCATCGTACAAGTGGGGATCAAGACCATACACGAAGCGTCTAACTCTGGCCCTCATGTCTGGGACCATATGTGGAGCATATTTTTTCAAAGAGACAAACTGAAAGTGCTCGATAAAATCATGAACAAACTCATCCCAAGTTGCTGGAGATGCATCCTACTTGTGGAACTGTTCTCACGACTCATACCAAATGTTGGAAACATCCTGCAAATGGTAAGCTCTCAACTCAGCTGCCTCTATCTCATTAGCATGCATGAAATGGAAGATATTCTAGAACCCATCAATGAAAATTCTGCGGATCCTACTTCTTACAAGATCATGTGAACACATGAGGGTCCATACAAAGAAACTCATGAGTCTTGAAACTGGATGATTCTCATTCATTCCCGTACTTGGAGTCATTCCATGGAATTGGGCCTGAGCAGCTACAAGTTGGGTTAGCAGCGAAATAGCTCCTCTAACATCAAAGTTAGTAGAATTGGGTGGCGGAACTGGATCTCCGCAAGCCCTATAGCATCAGGTGGGGGTGTTGTACCTGAATTGGCTCCTTGAGCCTAAGTATCTTCCTCGCGAGCAACATCATTAGAAGCTCTCTGACTGTTAGCTGAAGTCCTCTTGGTGTACTTTCTTTGTGCAATCATTTTTCTAAAATACGCAACATGTACGAGTAAGAAGGATGTCTTGGAGGTATAGCTCTAACTGCATAATCTTGAGTACAAAAAGAAGTGAGACAATCCTAGATATATTGGTGGTCAACTATTTACATATGTAGGGCCCTCACACATATAAAAGTAACCCCACTTGACACGATTTCATAGACTCCTAAGACACTGAACTTAGAGCTCTATTACCAAGCCTTGTCATGCCCCGAACCATAGCCTAGACGGAACATGACACTCGGTGCCTGACTTTATGTGACTGAGCGAACCACATGGCTTGCTTGTCAACATGGACATGAAAACATATTAAAGTAATGACTTTTAAAACATGTAAAATATATACTGAAATAATTATCTAAAAACATATCGCAAAAATAGTCTGAAAAATATCATAAGTATGAATAACTGAAAAACTGGCATGACATGATAACTAGACTAGTCTATGAAACCTCTGACAATATGTGTCTACAAAACTATTTACCAGGACAAGGCCCTGACATACTTCTACTAATAACCATGACATATGAAAATAAATGATTAGTACCCCGAATGAAAGGGGCTCACCAAAAGTTGATATTGAGGCAATCCTATTGAGTAGATCCGTCTCTCTGAAACTCAGCACCTGCACCATGAAGTGCAGGCCCTATGCAAATGGACATTAGTACATTTAAATTATACTGTATGTAAAGAAACTGAATAAATAAGTAGGCAAATGAAACAAAAGACATTAACTGAAACTTAACATGAGCATGATTATGATCTGATATGGGTATAAACATGTATAAAATCTGTGTATCTATAAACTTGTATATATGTTGTTAGAGCAGTAGTATAACCGACAACCTGAATCACTACGTGAGTACGTGGAGTCTGGTACTTGGCCCGACCAACAGAGCTTTTCCATACCTTGCCAGGGTATGAGACATGAACATGGAAAGAAATGATCCAATCTGCAATTCTAAAGGAGGTGGATTTCTCTGATCGAGTAGCGCTGAGCTCCATCAAATCCTCTCACGTTCGTGTGGCTCTTCCTTATCTTGTCCATGTCATATCCCAACTGTTTCAGCGTGGTTTCGGGATAAATATTCAGTCCAGCCCCATTTTCTACGAGGACTCGCTCTACAATCTTGCTTTTACACTCAATATTGATATATAGTGCTTTGTTGTGCATCAATCCTTCTTTGGGCAGCTAATCCCTTTTGAACAATATTCATTGATCTCCCATGATATGGGCCACTGTGGTAGCCAGGCTTTCGACGCTTGTGACGGTAGAAATATGTGCTTCATCTAGAACTTTCGTTAATGTCAGATAGTGTTGGGAAAAACTTAGCAATAGTGCCAACACTAATATATGTGCCAGAGTCTTCTTCAAATTCTCAATAATAGAATACTACTTGGGTTACATTTTACGCTAGAAGTCTTCAGCTTCACCCTCTGTGATCGGCCTCCTCTGGTTGTTTTCTTTTCTTGTTCCCTCTTAAGCTAGTTCTTCAAGCGTGTAACATTGCCCTGATTTGGTCATGTTGTATGCAGCGGCAGCTTCAACAATGAATTCTTTTCTGGGTGGCTTGATGACACACGGGGCCACCTACGCTATTATCGGAGCAGGAATTAGCAAATCAAATATGGATTGCTCTTGTATGGTTAGCGATGCCACAGTCTATTCAAGAGTTTTTATGGATGCTAGACTCGAGGGCTTACAGACCGCCTAGTCTTCCCCCTCTCTCAATCATCTTAATAGTGGCATTGCCATGATTGAGTAGTGGACTGGTAATCATATTGGGAGTTGTTGTCTGCAATGTGATTTCCTTTTTATTGATCAAATCCTGAATCTTATGCTTCAGGTTTATGCAATCTTCAGCGAGCTTGTTTTATAGCAAGAGTAATTAATCATTTTATGACCGGCTCCGCCAGAGTGATAAGCATATGTTTGGTCAGGACGATAGAAACGGTTCTCAGGATCAACCTACTTTGGAGGTACAGTTTAGATCATGCCAGCGACAAGCAACTCCTTGAGCAACCGTGTATGTTTTTTCAACAATGACGTGAATACTCGGGTCGGCTTCCTTTCAAACTTGGGACGTGGTGCATTATAGTTTGCCGGGGTGGTTGGTTTTGGTAGTTCTGGGTTTTGTAATTTTATGGAGCTTGGTAATTCTGAGGGACTTGGTAATTTTGCGGATCTTAGTAATTTGTTGGACCTTGGGTGGCTAGTACCGGGGTTTGAAAGATCGGTAAAACTATTTATGAGTTCGGTGGAGGGCTTTGGTAGCTCGGGGAGGTTTAGTAGACGGATTGGGCATAGTAAATGGGCATTGGGTTGTATGGTGGAGTCAAATAGCCGATTAGGGGTGGTTATTGGTATACCTCCATGGGTGAACGGGGTTCTTCCCATTTCTTTGTTTTGAGACTAGATGATCGGGTTATGTTCTCCACATCCTCTTTCATATTTCGTACAGTGCTTGACTGTGAGCTTTTACTAGTCATGCTTGTGATCTTCCCAGATTTGAGTCCATCTTCTATGTCCTCTCCCATCTCAACTAGTTCTGAAAATAGTCGTCTGGCCATGGAAAACATCCTATCATAAAAATCCTAGTCTTGTGCTCTGATAAAAGCAGTGACAAATTTACTCTCCATCATATGTGGTTTCACACGAGCGGCCTCCACTCTCCACCTGCTTGCGTATTCTATATAGCTCTATGTGGACTTCTTCCTGATTTTCTATAAATATATCGATCAGGCATGGTTTTGACATTAAACTTGTATCGTTCCATGTAGGATTCTTCCATATCTTCCCATGTAATCCATTGGCGCATATTTTGCGTAGCAAAGCATTCGGAGGCCTCTCTAGTCAGACTTTGACTGAATAACCTCATGATCAATGCGGAGTTATTTCGGACTCCTATCAGCTGGTCATAGTATGACCGTAGGTGAGCTATTGGGTTTCCGGACCCATTGAAAATTTCAAATTCGGGCAACTTGAAGCCCTCTGGTATATCCAACCCTAGATGTATGCACAGGTTATCATAACTTAATCCGGGAGTCTTCTGAGCAACCCGGGCAATTTTCTTCAATATTTGCTCTATGCCTTGAGCCAATTATATTATCATCTTTTCGGATAGCTTTTCTTGATCGGCCCTCCAAGCCCTTTCCATTTTTTCATAATTGTCCAATTTTGCATACTTCGGCGAGAGATGGCTTTGGGTGATTGGGGTTTGGAAAGAGATATTTTGGCGTGTTGGGTTATTTCGCGGAATGTGAGTGGTGATATTTGGATGCGTGGTGGAATTAGTGGTCTCGGGTATTTGGGTAGTATTTGTGAGTGGAGGTGTTTGGTATGAAGTACCTATGTGGTGCGGGTGAGTCCCCGTGGGTAAATTTGGAAATGCTTCTAAACTGTAGAGGATAGAGATGGAAAGGGCAGTGGAGGCCTTCTCTCTTTAGTTTTATTTTCCCTGGCAATATGGGCCTTCTCCAACCTTGCAGTTTTCTCTTGAATATCCTTCAGCATTTTGACCATATCTTTAGTATGATTCATTTCCTATCGTACAAGAGACCTTGAGTTTCCAATGATGCCTTCCTCTTCTGAACTACTAGTCATTTCTTTTGGATTTTATTCGGACAGGGATGTTGTTGTTGCTTTTGATCTCGTATAATACGCCAGTGTCACGACACGAGTTAACCCTCTCTATAAGAGAAGAATCACTCAAAGGCATATGACGTCAATACGTTAGTTAGTGATATCAAATGCAAGATTAAACACATATTTTGCAAGTAAACACATAAGTTTACGCATTCATATACATATATTCGATTGATTCTATGTTCCGTGCATTTTATGGTTCGAAATGGTTATTTGATAATTTTAGGGTCAATTGACTTTCTTCATATGATAGCCCCAACGATTGGTCTGCTAGCTGAATCCAACTACTTCTATAAAAGGAAAAAGGGAGAAGGAGTAAATATTTATATATATTAAGGACCGGGTCTTAAATAAACTACCTGTGTGTAAGTCAGTCCCATTCATAGTTCAGTTTACATAAAATAATCCCCTCTCCCACTGGTTTTTCCTACCCATAAATCCCAAGATCATGCCCAATATGGGCTTTCTGCATATCCCACCTTGAGAACATCAGGTCTAGCGCAATTCTTTTTTACAAATAAAGAGGGAGGGGATAACATTCGATTTGATTGGGGGTGCGTAAATCTACCCAAAAGATGGCTTTTCTTTGTATCCATGGATGGTTGTCACCCATACAACTGCACGTGGCCCTTGGCCTACATTAATTCATGACGGTGAGGAAGAACTACCCAAATCCCTTCCTCGCCGATAAGGTGCTCCAACTCGAACTTGAATGTCACCTGGTGATCCAAAGTGATATAGACAACCCTTCACTCCGCTGGCTCTGGAAGATGAGGGTTTTCATGCGGTCCCGATAGGATGAATCTTCTTAGCATCAACCAACTTTTTGAAGATCTCGGTGTATGAGTCTTCGAAGATGGTGAAGTCATACCTCCACAGGCGAATCTCGGAATCCATGCCTCCCATACAAGTGATTGGGTCATGTATTAACAAGGAATAGGGACCCCAGATATGGCGGATATCCCCACTATCAATCTACTGTACTATTTTCCTTCTGAGGGGCACACATTTGTCAACGGTGTGTCCTGGCTGGTTCATATGAAACATACACCTTTTGTGCACATATGCTGGAGCGCACATGGGTAGTCTCACATCGCTAGGGTGTGCAGTCCCCATTGCTCTCATGGTCTCATAAACTTATGAGTTTCACACAAGCACCGGTGGCACCCGATAAGGACAAGTGTAGGCCTTAAGGGAAATAGCCCACCAGGTCAGAGTAAGAATTCGACTTTCATCGCTCTCAAGAGAGGCAGCAAATGCAACAGTGGTAGCTTCCTTAAGTGGCTGACTTTCGGATTCAACCTTTAATGTTCCAGACAACCCCGAACTTCCTAACAGGGGTATATAGTTTTTCATCTTTCCTCTCACTTCCTTTGAGAGGTTCAACAAGTGGTCAACTTCTTTCAGCTTTGCATTAACCAAGACAATCCTTTCATCGATCTCGACGATCTTTCTCCTGAGCGAAGCTTCGCTCTCTTCTCTATTGATGGTGTTGATTGCGGGTAGGCCGTTGCTAAAACTACATCGGGCGTCCGTCTCAGCAAAGTCAATCTTTCTGGGAGATGTAAATGAGTTAGGTAAGTAGAGTTCATTTTCGGGGAGTGGAGCGAAGCTTACCGAGAACATGATTTTAGATAAGAAGATATGAAGGCCAAGGATTAGAGTAGAAGGTTAGTAGGTAGTCAAGCATTGTCTAGCTAGTTTCCTTATTCGTATTATTATTATTATTCTCCTACTATATTATTCTTCGATTTTAGTATTACTGTTGTTTCCTTTGCTCCGATTATCGTATTATTTTTTGTTGCTACTGTTCTCTTCTTCATTGTTTGTAGCACGACTTCTTCACTATCGTGTTTGCTTTACATACATGATCTTTAATATGCTTTACTTGAACCGGCGGGAGGAGCCAGGACTCTGACCGCTTGCATGTTGAAGAATGAGCCGGAGGATATATCAAAAACAACTTCTCAACCTTCACAAGGTAGAGGTAAGGATGGAACACACCACCCTCCAGACTACACTAGGTATATTATTGTAATATTTCTTATTATAGCTACATATAATATATCAAATAAAAAATATTTTAATAAGATTCCTATGAGACAATTTGAACTACATATTAGCCTAATACAACTTACATATCAACCTAATTTTTAGATGTATTATAATGGGATGGACTAAAATTAACGGGTTGAGTTTATAAATGGGTGGGTGGTTAATTCGCTCAAATTTAAATAGATTAAACGGATCATATTTTTATGAACTAATTTTACAACATCAACTTTTATATCATGACATGACTAAGGGGAAAATTAATTAAAGTATATCATCTTGTAGGTGTTCAGCTTCCCGTTGCTTTTTCTTATGTAGGGACGAAATTCTTGTTGAATTTATCTGTTGTAACAAAAACAATCAAGCTAATATATTCAGACAACTTATCTGTATGGATTTTATTAATAAAACTTTTAAAGAAAAAAGTATAAGAGTTAATGGTAAAAAAATATCGAAACTATCACTTTTTCGTGAATTTTCTACTTAAACTACAAGGTGTGTGAGTTTCCTACCTGAATTATCACCATCTATTTATCAAAACACACATCAATTATTAGTTGTTCACTTTTCCTTCCTCATCGATCAGGTAGAAAACTCGCGCACCTGATAGTTTAGGTAGGAAGTTCATACATCTGATAGTTCAGGTAGAAAACTCATGAAAAAATGAGTTTAGATTTGTTTTTGTCAATTATCTCAAAGTATAATTAAGAGGATCATGCCTACCTATACAACCGAAGTGTATAGACATGGTATGCTTAGGCCATATTTGGTAAATTAGAGGATCGAAGGGTATACTTACTTAAGTTTCCCTTATTTTATTTCTTAACTTTTCCAAAAAAAAATAGACTCTTGGCGCTTCTCTTATTTTACCTTTGGAAAGCAAATAATTGTTTTCACCCAAAAAGAAAGAACCTAAAATGGATGAAACACCAGATAGAAAAAGAAGTGCTTCGAATCATTACTATTTGACTCGTAATTGTTTTGACCCAAAAATAGTAGATACAATGATCTTCTGCCCCTATAAACTTGAGTCTTTATAGCAATTATAACTCGCCGATGTAAATTCCTAGATATGGTTCTTATTGAATGTAAAAGCTTGCTTCGAAGGTAAAATAAGAGAAGTGCCCAGAGTCCAAATTTTTTTGGAAAAGTTAAGAAATATAATAAGGGAAACATAAGTAAGTATACCCTTCGACCCTCTAATTTTTCAAACATGACCGAAGTATACACTATCTATACACTATCTATACACTGTGTAATATTTTATAAACGAAATGACTAAATGGTCTTCGGTCGTAATTTTACCATGAAATAAATTTGGGCCCAAATTTGGGGAAAGGACCAGCCCTCTCTATTCACCACTCACCCAACATGTTCTAAACACATGTTCAAATTCTATTGGACGCAATTTATTTCCATATATTTTTTTTAGATTTCGATAGCAAGAATAATTATTTGAATATTTAAATCCAAGACGCTTAATTTAAATTTGCAGTTGTTGCTAGCTTTGTGCACGTACCGATTAGGTTTGACCACTTTTAATTCAGTCATGCCATCTATACAAAAAGGGATGTTTGCGCATTATGTTCATACGGCAAAAACATTTACGTAAAAATATATTACGTTTTATTTTAATATGTTGTAGCTATGTATGTTATGTACCTTCGAAGCATGCAATTCACTTGTTATATAGCCTTAATGATGAACAATAGTATAATCCAACTTTTTAATGTAGTAAATGTAAATTGTATACCTTGAAGATATACAATATATATAGTTGTCGTTGTGTATTTACTTAAGAAGAGAATTTTATAGATAGGTACCTGTGGACAGATATCTTACTATGCTGAAAATCATGAAAAACTTCATCCACGGTCCACACATTTTGGACCAAGAATTTGACTTGATGAAATTGTAGGATTAGTGTTGTTTTCTTCCACCTAAAGTTTAATGAATCTAAGAGCTTAGATAACCTATAGTTCAGGCTAGCTAGCTGGTATCTTCCAATAACCTAACTCCAACTTATTTTTTCTTAAATTTAAAATAAAATGCTAAGATGAAATGGTAAAACAAATCTTTTGCAATATAAATATCTTTGTAAATGATTGGACTCGATTATCATCTATGGCCATATATGCATGTTGAGTATATAAATACTGAGGCGAATTCAGAATTAATTTGAACTTTATGGATTAGAGTTCTAAATTCTATCACAATCAATTTAATTTGTTGGATTCAAAATATATAGTGAATACAAAATGTCAAAACGACTAAATTGAGATGAACTCATAAGTAGTATAACTGTATAAGTTTGTTAAATTTGGAATATGTTTGACGTTTCATTCATCAACTACTAAGTTCCCATACACCAAACTTTTAGTATACAAAATATTTAAGTTATGTTCACAATGCACAAGCAATATATCTTTTACACCATCAAAATACACATAACAAGTTTGATATACTATCTTAAAATAGAATATCCATTCACTATAAACAATTAAATGATACTAATAGTATAAAATTCCGTTGTATTAATAGGTACATAACTTAAATCCTGTTCAAGCTACATTAGTGTAAACAAATTTCACGAAACTAACTAAGCTTTAAATTTGGATAATTCGGGATATCGGAGACATTGAATGAAGAGGGACAGAATTTGGATCAGCTCAACAACTTTATGGGAGTGGACAGTTATGCCAAATGGCTACAACTCAATATAATTGCTAACTTCAATGCACTTGGTTTTCGAATTCTAGAAAACGCGTTCTTCCCTTTTACCAACTACACCAGGCCCCTACATATTTTGCAGGGATAACCATTGACTCCTACTTATTTATCCTAGTTATAGATAAGGTAATAAATGCAATATAAAAAAATGAGGTTTCATGGTATATGTTATTTATTAATGATTGTTAACGTATATAATGTGTATTATTTAGTCATATTTAGTATTGTATAATTATGGTAAATATATGATTCTTATTATAATAGAATTCCTCATTTTATACACTATATATATTTGTAATAATGAAAAAGACTCTACAATGGAGATTAATACAACTCTACATGATATCAAGAGCCAATAATTCTTCCTGACCTAAAACCTAATATTTGGCCGCCATTCCCATTTTTTTCCAGCACCAAACTGCCCGTATACAGCCGGTATACATCTGATATACGCTGATATAATGTTGTCCAACCCTTGTATTCTACAAACAGCCTCGTATACACCCGATATATCACTGATATACCGTCCTATTTCCCTCCATATCTCTTCAACAGGTCGTATACCCCTCGTATACAGCAAATACACGCTGATATACACATGTATATGACTGATATACTTCTCCAGCCACTGTATAATACCCGTATACAGCTATCTTAAGTCGTTATACACCTCGCATCGGCCGATACTACCCCTAATCTCTATGTCTCGACCCCCCAAATTTCTTGTCCTTTCTCTCGCCTCCTCTCCGGCAGACACCGTGGCAGAGAATGACCTTGGTCGTGGCAGCAGCCACCGTGACAGTGGTGGCAGAACGTCTCAGGCAACAGTACACTGCCTGGACACACCGAAGATGGGCCAAATCCAGCAGGCCCACCTCAGGCATCCAAGCAAACTAGACCAGCCCAGTTGATGGGCTTTCACCAATCGGTCCAGCTGCTTGAGGCCCAACAGTGAACCAATAGACATGATTCCCAGCAGAACTGACCAGCCCAGTCGATGGGCCTCCAGCAGACGGTCCAGCTTCCTCAGGCCCAGCAGGGAGTCCAGCGTCCTTAGGCCCAATTAATTGGAGCCAAATAGTCCGCTCCAAGCCCTATCCAATCTAATTTGGGTCAGGCTTTCACCACATTGACTCATCGGCAACCCGATAATGCGTGATATATGGATATGGGCGTCACATCTCACCTTACCAACAATTTTGGTAATCTCACTCAACTGTGAAATTTAAATACTCTGCAGTTTATTATGATCGGTAATGGTCATCGCATTCTAATTCAAAATTTTGGCCACACCCTTACCCCACCACTACATCCCCACTTCTCTCTCAAAAACATCTTTTATTCCCCAAACATCATCAAAATCTAATTTCTGTTAGAAAATTTGTCACCGATAATTCTGTCTCAATTAACTTTGACCTGTTTGAATTTTCTGTAACGGACCTCCGTACCGGAAAACTCCTTACGAGATGCAATAGTGAGGGGGTCCTATATCTCTTCATACCCACATCCACTACTAGTGTCACTCCTCTCACCGTTCTAACAAACATATCTCCCTCTACGTGGCATAGTAGACTTGGTCATACGGGTTCTCACATTTTTATTCTCTTAAAAACCGAAATTTAATCCACTGTAACAAAGGAAACCTCTCTCATAGTTACCCCTCTTATCAGTTAAGGAAACATGTTAGACTACCATTTTTCGACTTCTATGAGTATTACTTTCTCCCCATTTGATATTATTCACGCTGATTTATGGACATCTCCCATAACTAGCGACTTAGGCCACAAATATTACCTGATATTTTTGGATGATTTTTCTCACTTTCTGGGTCTATCCACTCAAACTCAAATATCAAGTTTTCTCCAAATTTGTTGAGTTTCGTACACTGGTTAAAACACAATTTGAAAAAAAAATAAAATCGTTTCAATTTGATAATGGTCGAGAGTTTAATAATTCCCTATTTCATAAATTTTGTGCGGCTAATGGCATGATCTTTCGTTTCTCGTGCCCCCACACCTCCCCTCAAAATGAAAAAGCCGAAAGAATTCTCCGAACAATTAATAATATGATTCGTACCCTCATTTTTCATGCATCTCTTCCCTCTACTTTTTGGGTATATGCACTAAAAACGGCAGAACATATTCTCAACATTCTACCCACTCGTGTGATTCAAAATAGGACACTCATCAAAATTCTCTACCGTTGAATCCCTACCTATGACTATCTTAGAATTTTCGGTTGTCTGTGTTACTCAAATCTGACATCCACGGCCCCCCACAAACTGACACCAAGATCTACTCTGTGTGCCTTCCTAGGCTTCCCATCAAACCATAGGGGGTACCTGTGCTATGAACTATCCACCGACAAAATCATAATCTCACACCACGTCACTTTTGTCGAGTATGTTTTCTCGTTTGACAACATTCAAAAATTCTGAGTCACTGATTACAAATTTCTTGATGATTCAGACACATCACCGCTTGTCCACCAAGCGCTCCGACATGCTACCACTATTTTGGCAGCGGTCAACACTCTGTCACCATCGCTGACTCAGGCTGCTGCCACCACCGGCAGTTCCCCAACAGCGGCACCTCCTCTCCTCCCGTCGTTGCCTCCTACACTGCCACTGTGCCACCGTCTCGGTCTCACGACGCTGCCCTCACCGGCAGTGCCCTTGTTCCAACCCAGTCACCACCATATGCTTCCGTTGTCTCTCAATCGATTTCGGTCACCATCTCCGACACCCAATCAACGCCCATTGTGTCCCAGTCACCAGTCACCACCAACACCACCACTGTACCAGACACCCTACCGACACCCGACAAATAGACCCACCCCACCACCATCAATGTACCCGACAACACCAGCTTCAGCCCTCGTCGTTCCACCCAGATTGCTACCCTTACCTCCCCCTATGTCAACATCAAACAACAACCACCCAAGTTCTGCCACCAGTAACCCGCCACCACACATTCACCCAAATACCCATCCTACACCTAAACCCACACACCATATGGAAACCCAAGCCCAATACGGGATTTTCGAACCCAAAGTCCAATTTAAACTGTTCACCCAAACCATTTCCCCAATACTCAAAAACTCCAAATTAGTCAAACAAGACCCTAATTGGAATGCGGCCATGCGTGAAGATTTAACGCTTTAACAAAATAGCACACTTGGGATTTGGTTCCTAAACCGGAGGGGGTGAAAGTGATCCGTTGCATGTGGCTTTTTCGTCATAAATACAAAGATGGTGGTGACTTGGAGATATATAAGGCGAGACTTGTGGAAAATGGCACTAATCAGCAAGAGGGCATTGATTGTGGTGAGATATTCAATCCGGTTGTTAAACCGGCTACCATTTGCGCAGTTCTGAGTATTGCATTGGGTAAGCATTGGCTGATTCATCAGCTTGATATGAAAAATATGTTTCTTCATGGGGATCTGAAAGAAATTATTTACATGCATCAGTCACCTGGTTTAGTACATCCAGCAACCCCTCAGTATGTATGTCGTCTGCATAAGTCCCTTTATAGTTCAAAACAGGCCCCTCGAGAGTGGTATGAATGCCTTGCACAATACATTATGCAGATTGCGTTCGTATGCACCAAATGTGATACCTCTCTATTTTTTTTTCATCACGGTAGTAGCATTGCCTATTTATTGTTATATGTGGATGACATAGTGCTTACTGCCTCCTCCGATTTATTGAAAAATGAGATTATTGCATTGCTTAAATCCGAATTTGCTATGACTGACTTGGGGAAGTTGAGCTATTTTTTTGGGATATCAGTGACTCATTCTGCAGATACTATATTCTTGTATCAGCGCAAGTATGCAGAGGAGATAATGTATAGGGCTAAAATGGAAAACTGTAAGATCATGTCTACTCTAGTTGACTCTAAGTCAAAGCTTAGTGTTGTTGATGGAACTCCAGTATACGACCCCACTCTTTATAGGAGTATTGCAGGTGCACTCCAGTATCTTACATTTACCATGCCTGACATTGCTTATGTTGTTCAGCATGTGTGTTTATTCATGCATGCGTGTTTATTCATGCATGCCCCTAGGGAGCCTTATTTTACTGCCTTTAAGCGTATCATTTGATACGTTAAGGGCACACTTGATTATGGTTTGCACCTATACCCCTCACCACCGACCAAATTATTATCATATATGAATGTTGATTGGACAGGCTGTCCGGACACGCGACACTCCACCTCCAGCTACTGCGTGTTCTTAGGAGATAACCTCATTTCATAGTCTGCCAAGCGGCAAGACACGTTATCTTATTCGAGTGCAGAAGCCGAGTATAGAGGCGTTGTGAATATTGTTGCTGAGATCTGTTGGCTTCGAAACCTTCTTTTGGAGCTTCAGTGTCCCCTGCGTAAGGCGTCTTTGGTTTATTGTGATAACATATCCGCCATACATTTATTGCATAATCCGGTTCTGCATCAGCGAACCAAGCATATTGAGATGGATATACACTTTGTTCGTGAGAAGGTTGCTCTCGGTCATGTTAAGGTGTTGCATGTGCCTTCTTCATATCAGTATGTAGATATATTCACGAAAGGCCTTCCCAGTCAACTTTTTCTCAACTTTAGATTCAATCTTAGCGTCCGGCCTCCTGCCGCTCCGACTGGGGGTGTGTGTTAATGTGTATAATGTGTATTATTTAGTCATATTTAGTATTGTATAATTATGGTAAATATAGGATCCTTATTGTAATAGGATTCCCTATTGTACACACTATATATATTTGTATTAATGAGAAAGACTCCCCAAGGGAGATTAATACAATTCTATAATGATATTATGTTAATTAACGAAGTTAATGAGGATGTCTATTAAAAGCTTAAATTATGAAGAGGCACAAAAGAGTTTTACAATAAGTACAAGTAAGATTGAATACATGCATTATTGGTATAATCAGCATGGGAAATGAGAAGTTGAGGTGAGACTAGAGGGGATTGCGTTGCAAAATGCAAACAATTAAATATCTAAGGCTCGTATTTTAAGAGAACGAAATAATAGATAAATATGTTAGTTATAGAGTTCAAAGTCGGATGGTTGAGATTGAAAAGTGTTGCAGGGGTGTTATGTAAGAAGATGCCTATCAAAGTGAAAGACAAGTTCTATAGAGTAGCTATAATAAGACCGACAACGTTATATGGTAGTGAATTAATGCTAGATTACTAAAGTGCAACATACCCACAATATAAGTGTTGTAGAGATGTGAATGCTAAGATGGATGTGTGGTCATATCAAATTAGATAAGATTAAAAATAAATACATTCGCCATAAGGTTCAAGTAGTACACATTGAGGATAAAATGCAAGAATCGCTTGAGGTGATTTAGATAGTCCTGCATCAACCTACAGATGCATTGTTCCATAGGTGAGACTACAATAAGTGAAGGTGTTAAAAGGTATGAGGTAGATGACCTAAAATCAAATAGAAGAAAGTTGTCTCGAAAGACTTACAAATATTTAGTATCAATGCAGACTTAACTAAAGATATGACCTACAGTATAAGTGATAACTGTTCAACTGTCCCTCGGAGACAGGGTCGAGGTCGGGAGTGTGTTACTTTTTAAGAAAAAAGGTTCTAAATAAGAAGCCCTTTGAATAAGTGAGGCTTTCTCAATAGAAAGATTTACATGCAATAGAGATTTTAATTATGTGTATCCGGTTAAACAAACCTTGTCCGCCATCTTCCACCAGACACAAACACTAGCAAATGCCTTATGTGAATTGAATGGGACTTCAGCTTCAACAATCGTACCCTCCCTCCAGCAAATAACAAGAGTACTTTTTCTTATCATACACCGTTATGAATGAATGAATAAAAAATGTGACTCCTAAACCAGTCCCCCTCCTCTCTTTCTTCAAAGACAGAGGTACACATCTATTATAGTACTGCCGTAAGAAGTTCGTGAGGTATCATTGCAGCTTGGATAATCATAGAATAAGAGGAGTCATCTTAAGAAATAACGTAACAAAAAAGATAGATTTCGCCCCGTTTCCACCTCTAAGTAGTGGTGTTGATGTGTCTCATTGCAATCATTCCGGTCAATTCCTTTCCTGAACCATGGGGGGTCATTTATATTTTATTTAGTACGTACATCATAACGTCTACTCCAACTTGTTTGTATTACAACTCATGTGTTAATTAATCCTTTATTATACTCTCTACGATCTCTACATGACAATCTCTACTTTATTAATTCCTGCATAATTATCTTTAAACCAAACGACCCCTTAAAGTCTCATCATATAACTCACCTTTTTCTTTTTTAAGATATAGCCTTTGAAGCAATATTTTTACTGGTGACAATGGTGCAGGAAACGGAAATAAATAACTGCTAAGTATTACAACACAATGAAATTACAACAAACTGAAATTTCAATAAACTTGAACAAGAAACTGGAACAGTTTTGATATGCTGAGTCGAGTGATGACACTCTATCTTTAAGATAAGATTGCCCCGTATATATCCTTTCTACGTTCTGGACAATAGTCTCCCAAGATAAAATAACACTCAACAAATGAGCAAAGGAAACTCAAGTGTTACTTTGAACAATTTTGAGTAATGAAATGATGCTAGAAAATAGTAGGAAGAATCTGATTTCGTTTGTATGTTTCTGTGTGTCTCAACAATTGTGCAAAGGCTCCATTATATAGTTGAAGGAGAGGACTTACCAACTGCCCACATAATTGCTAATACTGGCCAAGTAATGGAAATTATGGAGGTAGTAATTCACCAAAATAAATGGTGAATTGATGTGCAACAGATTAGCTTTTAGGGAGGGTTATGAGTTATTCAGCCAAAATAAATGACTGAATTGAGTGCATATTAAGGCTGGTTAACGTTCCAAAAACCAACAGCAAAGTTCTCTACCCAATTTTGACTTACTTGAAACTTCAGGGACCAAACTATAAATGACCCGAGACCGAACCGGATGGGACGGGCGGCAGCACGCGTGGGCTTATCCTCAAACCGAAGCACATCTAGGTCCTCCCTCCTTTAAACACATGGGATACCCCTTGGAGTCCCAAACCCCAAGCCAACTTTGAGACTTATAAACTAAACAAATCTTTCTTCCCCCACCGATGAGGGAGGATTGGTCTTTACCACCTTTTTCCATGCTTCAAACACCTCACTTCGTGGACCAATATCTATTTCATTTCTCAACGAAATTTGACAATCCTGGGCCCTACGGTCATCTACTTACTTAGTAGATTATGCACGTGTGAAGAACCGAAGTTTCCAACATGCGGAACACTAGTGTTTAAGCCATTAAAGATGATTGGACGCAACTCCCGCCAAAGGCAAATTTCCAACAATTTTTTCCTTCATTTCAGACTTGAAAATGACTCAAATTTCAAAACCTATTTTTAAAGCATGCATTTTGTTGAAACACTAATCAGGAGATAAAGTTAGCCTTAAGTTTCAAGAGCGGTTGAATCAATTAAAATGAAAATAGATGTAGATAAACAACTTTCGAAAAAGCAAATGACCTCTTTTCGCTCCCTTTTTATGTTTGTCTTGTATATATATTACTATTGAAAAGAGCTAGAATAGCTGATTATAAATGAAAAGGCAAAAGTATTTGAAAAAACTTTGTTTTGTCACTTACATTAGAACTAATTAAAACATGTATATTTCTTCTACGATCATCTAGAAAATTATTTAATATTTTGAATTATTTGACTCTTTAGGCTCAGCCGAGTTAGCACTTTTGCGATCGCGAGTCAAGTTTCGTGATTGCAAGATAAGTCGCGCAATTGTAACTGCACTGCGACAAGTTCCAAAATGTGTCGGATATACCCTTAATGTAAAGAATGGATCTTGGATCTAACTCAACCTCAAAAGCTAGCTTCTAGGGTGATGATTGTCCATGTCCATATAAGGAGTCCATGTTCCCATTCCATATCCGATGTGGGACTCTTAACACTCCCCCGCATGCGCAGGCATTGTTAACTGGAGCGTGGTTAATATAATTTAGAGGCCCAACATCGGTGAATGTTAAAAAAAGGTAATATACCTGTGATGTACACTGAATATACAGCAGTATATATCACAGGTATACAAAGCAGTGAACAGTGGCAGCCCAGCGATGAAGCGATGGCGGCCAATGAGAGGCGGCCCAAATGGCCTAACTCGTCCAGGCCAGTCACGGTACTAGGGCAGCAAAACAGTGGACATAGTTGTTTATTAAGGAAAGTATAGTGTGTGTATATTGTAGTATATTTGTTACCTAGATTAGGATATACTCTTACCATATTTAGGATATACACATACCATAATTGTATAGTTAGAATTATGGCAGAATAAGGTTTTAGAAATAGAATAGGAATAGGATTCTCCTATTTTGTAAGTTGTATATATATCTATTCAATCAATGAAAATAATCAAGGGGATTATTTCTTTCATGGTATCAAGAGACTAGGTTTTACAAAAAAAATTATCTCCCTAAATGTTTTGACCTTCTCGGCCGAGAACCCCCCCCCTCGGGTTTCTCTCCCAAATTTCGTCTTCCGCTATCAAAAACCTCTCTTAAATTTCCCCTCCTTTTTTGTTCTTTCAATATGTATAAGAACAATTATCACCCTGCCCTCACAGTTTCCAATATCAAGAGTTGTATCCCTATTATCCTTGAGATGGAAAACGTCCAATATGTGACGTAGGCGGAGTTGTTTAAAATTCACGCTATCTCTTATCAAGTTCCTCATCACATCATTCCTCCCACTAGACCCCTTCCTGCGGAGGATCCTGAGTTATGGATTACACTTGATGCTACCATTCTCCGGTGGATCTATGCCACTATTTCGGTGGACCTTCTACAGATAATTATTGAGCCGGATACCACGGCTATGGCTGCATGGAATAGATTGCGTGACATATTCCAAGACAACCAACATTCACGTGTCGTCACACTCGAGCAGGAATTCTCTCTAGTTCGAATGGACGAATTTCCAAATATTTCTGGATATTGCAAGAAACTCAAGGAATTGGCAGATCAAATCTATAATGTTGGCGCACCGATAACAAATAACCGTCTAGTTCTACAGTTGGTTGCCGGTCTTTCAGAGGCCTATAATGGTGTTGGAACTCTCCTTCGCCAAAGCAACCCTCTTCCCGACTTCTATCAAGCCCGCTCCATACTTACGTTGGAAGAAGTCGGTTTGGCTAAGGTGGCTACCGGAGCAAGCCCCATCCTCATGGTGGCGTCCTCTCCTAGTCCTTCGGGTTTTGTTAATAATTCGGGCCAAAACCATAATAATGGTGGCGGCAGGAATAATCGCAAGAATAATAACAAAAACCGCAGGGGAAAATGTGGTGGTTCTAGTGGCGGTTCCGGTGGTCAGAAAGCAGGCGGTGGGTCCTATCTAGTGAACAGTGGCCCACCACCCCCTTGGGCCCAGCAGTGGGGCCCATGGCAGTGGGCTGAGGCGATGGGCGTGGGCGGCCAGCCTTACAATCATGCGATGAATTCCGGCGGCCGATGGTCGCCAACGCCCAGGCCCAACACCCAGCAGTGATGGCCCACTGGCTAGTGGCCCAGCTACGGCCCAGCTCCGTCACGGACAGGAGTTCTTGGGCCCCGATCTCCGCAAGCCCATCATGCAGCAGGTCCCACTCATACCGATATCGAGGCCGCGATGCACACATTGGGATTGACTAAACCGGACCCAAATTGGTATATGGACACCGGGGCCACTACTCACATGACTTCCGAATCAGGTACTCTCTCCTCTTATTCCAATTTGAGCACCCCTCGGGGTATAATTGTTGGTAATGACAACTCTATTCCAATTCAAGGCTTTGGTCAGAAAACGTTGTCTCCCCCCAATCCACCCCTTCTCTTGAAAAATACTTTACATGCTCCTAAATTGATTAAAAATTTAGTGTCTGTCCGAAAATTCACTACTGACAATTCCGTTTCCATTGAATTTGATCCTTTTGGTTTCTCTGTGAAGGATTTCAAGACGGGGAGTCATCTCATGAGGTGTGATAGTATGGGGGATCTGTATCCTATCATACCTGGTTTCAGTCCATCGAGTCAAACCTTGCCATCAGCTTTTGCAACCATCTCACCTTCCATGTGGCATGCTCGTCTGGGTCATCCGGGATCTTCTATTTTATCCGTTTTAGATAAAAATAGCTTTATTTCATGTAAGGGTACGAGTCGTACTCCACTTGGTCAGTCTTGCTCCTTAGGGAAAAGTGTTAAGTTGTCATTTGTAGACTCCAATTCTCTTACTTCAATGCCATTTGATATTATTCATAGCGACTTATGGACGTCTCCTGTTCTTAGTTCATTGGGTCATCGATATTATGTTCTCTTTTTAGATGATTATTCTAGATTTTTGTGGACGTTTCCAATTGCGAATAAATCACAAGTGTTTTCCGTCTTCATCAAATTTAGAGCGTTCATTCGTACTCAATTCGAAAGAGAAATAAAAAATATTCAATGTCATAATGGGAAAGAGTATGACAATAGGGAGTTTCGGGAATTATGTGCTAATAATGGGATAAATTTTCATTTTTCGTGTCCTCATACATCTTCACAAAATGGGAAAGCCGAACGCAAAATTCGTTCCAAAAATAACATTGTCCGAACTCTCTTAATTCATGCCTCCATACCTCCATATTTTTGGCATCATGCTCTACAAATAGCCACATATCTTCTTAACATAATTCCTTCTAAAGGTCTGACATATTCTTCCCCCCTCAAAATCCTATATAATAAGAACCCTTCTTATTCTCATCTTCGAATTTTTGGGTGCTTGTGTTATCCGTTATTCCCATCCACCACAATAAACAAACTTCAAGCTCGGTCTACCCTGTGTGTATTTTTGGGTTATCCGTCGAATCATCGTGGTTATAAGTGTTTTGATTTATCCTCCAAGAAAATCATAATTAATCGCCATGTCATTTTTTATGAAACCCAATTCCCTTTTACGAAAGTTCATACTCCCGAGCCTAAGTCGTATAATTTTTTGGATGATCAAATATCCCCGTATATTATTCAGAATTTTTCGGACATCACCCGCACCCAAAATCCTCCAGCGGGCCCACTGCCCTCTGGACCCACAGTACCGTCCGTAGCAACATCTTCAGCCACTGGAACAGTTCCAGCAATTGGGCAAGTCAAGCCCACTCGAACTGGTCGCACGACAGTCCACTTTACCGATTTGGGCGGCCAGACCCATCGTCACGGCCACCCGTCTCGAGCCCAGAAAACTCCCAAAATTCCCTCAATTCTTCCTCGAGTCATAGACCGGTCACTCGTAGTCAGCGGGGTATTTTTACACATATAAGATATTTTAATTTAAATTCTGATGTCTCTAAATCCCCCTTGCCCCGCAATCCTCTGTCCACATTAAATGACCCTAATTGGAAAATTGCTATGACTGATGAATATAATGCTCTTATTGATAATAAAATGTGGGAGTTGGTGCCCCGTCCATATGGTATTAATGTTATCAGATCTATGTGGATTTTTGCTCATAAGGAGAATTCAGATGGATCATTTTCTCGACATAAGGCGAGACTTGTAGGTGATGGTAAGACTCAGCAGGTTGGGATAGATTGTGGTGAGACATTTAGTCTGGTGGTCAAACCGGCTACCATTCACACTTTGCTTAGCTTGGCTCTTTCAAAGACTTGGCCAATTCATCAGTTGGATGTCAAGAATGCTTTCCTACATGGTGATCTCAAGGAAACAGTCTATATGCATCAGCCGTTGGGTTTCAGGGATCCACACCGTCCTCATCATGTATGTTTGTTGAAGAAGTCCTTATATGGGCTTAAGCAGTCTCCAAGGGCCTGGTACACGAGGTTTGCAGCTATTGGGTTCACTCACAGCAGGTCAGATAATTCCTTGTTCATCTACCGCCGTGGTTCGTCCTTGGCCTACATTCTGTTGTATGTGGATGATATCATCTTGACTGCCTCTTCCGATACCTTGGGCCAGTCTATCATGGCCATGCTCAGTTCTGAGTTTGCTATGAAAGACTTAGGGCCTTTGAGTTATTTTTTGGGAATTGCCGTCAAGCGTCATTCAGGTGGCTTGTTTTTGTCTCAATGAAAGTATGCTGCTGAGATCATAGAGAGGGCTGGAATGTCATCCTGTAAGTCCACTTCCACGCCAGTTGATGCAAACCCAAAGCTAAGTGCCGCAGCAGATGCACCATACGAGGACCCGACCCGCTATCGCAGTCTGGCAGGGGCCCTCCAGTATCTTACCTTTACCAGACCGGATATTACGTATGCGGTTCAGCAGGTGTGTTTATTCATGCATGATCCCAGGGTTGAGCATATGAATACAATCAAACGCATCATTCGGTATATTCAGGGGACACTAGACTATGGGTTGCACTTGTATCCTTCATCTACATCCACACTTGTCTCTTACACGGATGCTGATTATGGTGGTTGTCCCGATACCAGACGGTCGACTTCTGGCTACTGTATGTTCCTTGGAAACAACTTGGTCTCCTAGTCGGCAAAGCGTCAAGCAACGCTATCACGCTCAAGTGCAGAGGTAGAATATCGAGGGGTAGCAAATGT
The DNA here is from genome assembly GCA_029783415.1 of Anisodus acutangulus. Lineage (NCBI taxonomy): Eukaryota > Viridiplantae > Streptophyta > Magnoliopsida > Solanales > Solanaceae > Anisodus > Anisodus acutangulus. The sequence goes on from CM056504.1 coordinate 39,742,388, forward strand.
GGTCTCCGAATCATGTTGGCTACATAATTTGCTTTTGGAGCTTCATTGTCCCATTAAGAAGGTAACCATGGTATATTGCGATAACATTAGTGCCATCTACCTTTCAGGTAACCCAGTTCAACACCAACGTACTAAGTATATCGAAATGGACATTCACTTTGTCCGTGAAAAGGTTGCAAAGGGTCACGTTCGCGTATGCCATGTCCCATCTCGTTATCAAATTGCAGACATCTTTACAAAGGGTCTACCAACGGTTCTCTTTGAAGATTTTAGGGACAGTCTCAGCGTTCGAAGACCGCCCGCTATGACTGCGGGGGTATGTTAAACAAAGGTAATAGACATGTGATATACACTGAATATACATCAGTATATATCACAGGTATACAAAGCAAAGGAATGCTGGCAGCCAAAGAAGAGAGCAATGGCAGCCCAAAGAAGAGAGAGGCGGCCCAAATGGCCCAACTCGTCCAGGCCAGTCACGGTACTAGGGCAGCAAAATAGTGGACATAGTTGTATATTAAGGAAAGTATATTGTGTGTATATTGTAGTATATTTGTTACCTAGATTAGGATATACTCTTACCATATTTAGGATATACACATACCATAATTGTATAGTTAGAATTATGGTAGAATAAGGTTTTAGAAATAGAATAGGAATAGGATTCTCCTATTTTGTAACTTGTATATATATCTATTCAATCAATGAAAATAATCAAGGGGATTATTTCTTTCAGTGAACAAAGAATTGGAATAGGTCTGGCTCTGATAGCATGTAAAGAATGGATCTTGGCCCTAACTCAATCCCAAAAGCTAGCTTGTAGGGTGAGGATTGTACATGTCCATATAAGGAATTCATGTTTCCATTCCATATCCGATGTGGGATTCTTAACACTTAGATCTCATCTTAAACTATCTCAACAAATCTCAAATCGTAAGTATTAACTTATGTAAAGACTTAAAACATCAATTATAATACAAATACCAAAACAAAGAGTTAGATTATTACACTAATATTGAATTGATCAAACTATATATCATTTTGATGATACTGTTGAATTTTTCAACGATATTTATATTAAGTTAGAAATTATAATTTTTTAAAATTATTTTGGAGACTTCGACTCACAAATCACATCATAAGTTAACTTTTAGAGTTGAATTAGATCGAAGATATATTTGTTTAGCGTGGTATCAAACCAAGACTTGTACCAACGGATTAGCCAATATTGAGCCGTTATGTTATGGTATCTACCTTCAAATGTATGACCCCGAGAGTGAATGGGGCATAATTAATTAGTCTCATTTGTTGAAAAATATATGTTATAGTCTAGATCTTGATATGGTATTGAAAATCCTCATTGCGAGAGTTAATAAGTTTTTGAGGTTGATGATGAGTTATAATGCTCAAATTAGTCCATATTTCTCAACATTGTAAGAAATACAATGAAAAGATTAGCTAGATACTGGTTGGAACGTCTTGGTAATTAAATAGTTTAATTTCTTATTATGGAATTTTTAGGATGAAAGTTATATTAACTTTTGCGATAGCTGGCAATTTATCATATAAGCAAACTAAATGCTTAAGGCTTGTATACTACTGGTTGAAGAAAAATATACCACACCGGTGTGACGGATGAGAATCATGGACTCCTTATAAGGCTTGGACAATCCTCATTCCTTTAAGCTAGCTTTTGGGATATAAGTTAGGCTCAATGCCTAATTTGACATGGTATCAGAGTCAGGTCCAGGCCGATCCGATGTGGACCCAGGAAAAATGGGGCGGAATGCTCCCTGGACCGATGGGTGGTGGAAATGCCATCGATCCATGAATGAGCACTCTCCAGACCGGACAATGAAACCCCGAATAAAGAATGTTTGGATTTGGGCGTGAGGGGGTGTGTTGAAGAAAAATATACCACATCGGTGTGACGGATGAGAATGTTGGGCTCCTTATAAGGCTCGGACAATCCTCATTCCTTTGAGCTAGCTTTTTGGGTGTGAGTTAGGTCCAATGCCTAATTTGACACTACTCTATTCGTCTCAAATTTATTATATGATGGTGTTTTACTGGCACAAGTTTAAGAAATAAAGGAATATCGGAAGACTTTTAAATTTGTGGCCTATAAATTCTTGTATGACTATAAATTATCTCATTAAAAGTGAAATATGTCTTTTAAAATTAAATTATTACTAAATATAGAAAAATATTTTTTTTTTTAACTTACTAACAAGAAAAGAGTGTCGTGCTGATTTTATACCTTTTTCAAGCACATCCTACTTTATGGTAGACCCACTGTTGAATACCCTCTATCATAAACTAGGCCGGAGAGATTAACAATTTTGACCCTCTATCAATATGTAATAATGTAAACTGGACTCAATCCCTAATGTTCCCATTTCAATTGATCCAACCTGGTTTCGAAAGCAACATTATCAATTTTTTAATATGATATTATTCCCAATTTCAATAAAACATATGGTGCAACGTGAAGATTGGTCTTTGTCAATTTGAATCTCAAAAATGGCGTAAGTAAGCATGCATTTAAAAATTATGGCTTAAGTAAGTTGAATTTATTAACCATTCATTGCATCTGCATCCAAGACAACAAGGCACAAGCTGTTTGTGAAATTAATTAATCTTGATGCTCTCTTAATATTATCAAACATCAAATATCTTTAAACTTTTGTCATCACCCTATTTATTGTTAATTTAAAAAGAAAAGAAAATATAATAGAAGACAAATTAGAAGAAGACGGCAAAGAAATTTTTTTTGTTCGTCTCTTTCTAATCGTCTTTCATTTATTTTCCAGTAATTTTATTATTTTTATTTTTATTTGGAGTATTTTATTTAATTTCTCCTAAAACTAAGTTAAAGAAACATATATAGACATGTAACGCTAGATTTTAGTTAGTGCATGCATTATAATTGTGCATTTGGTTTTGGGAATGAAACTTTAAAAACAAACAAAAAATTGAAATATATTTTTGGTGATAAAAATGTCGAAGATTTGAATTCAAAGAAGCTAGTAGGACTTTTAGGTTTTTACTAATTCCTTTATTTAGAGGAAAAGTAGCTAATATGGAAAATGATACATTGATAAGCTAATTAAGTATTATTTTATCTTGCAAATGATATAGCACGAAAAATTTCAGAAAAATAAAAGAATCAGATATAGCGTTAATTGATTATTTTTAGTTTATTTGAATGATTACTCAATATATAATTTTTTTATGAGCCAATTATTACTATTATCCTTTTATATTTTGGCAAACAGGCTACGTGCAAAAGTATGATGGCACATTATTGAAATTTCGATTGGTTCCTTAAATAATCAGCTTATCAAATAAGTAGAAGACCCATAAGACATGCCCCGAGTTTCATTCTCCCAATTAAAAAAGAAAGTCAAGAATATATTCGTTCGATAGAAAAAAAAGAAAAAGAATACGGATATGGTGTGTATGGAAAAAATGTTTTCCAGAAAATATATTTTAATTTTTATGTATTTTATGATTAAAATATTTCTATTTTATTTTTAAAAAATGAATGACTTCTCTAATGACATTCCGTGATTGTATTGTTCAAACAAACGTGCAATACTGGTCCGATTTAACCCAATCAATAAATATATCTGAATTTACTATAAATATATATTTTAAAATGATTCTACATTTTGTTTACAATAATGCTGCTAATGTATTTGAAAAATTAGGTCGAGGCAGAATCAATAGAGATTTATTTTTCGACTCATCCCTAACCTCATTCAAGAATTATTTTTTATTATCTAATCCGCGGAAATCAATAGAAAAGACAAACTCTTTATGATACACAACATTTAAGTAATTCATCAAATTGGTACAAAATTAAAATGATAACATACTTTTTGTTTAATACAATCTCACAATATTTATCGATATACGTAGAGATTCACCGATTACATTTCAGTCATCCAGCGATCCTGATCTATTTGAAAAATGATATTTCTAAGGCTAAGAGTCGCGGATACAGATAGACGATCAAGAGTTCTTATGTATCATCTCCTATCGAAAACGGTGGGTTAGGTTTAGTCAATTCCGTTCAAGACGAGTTCGTTGACAAAATCGCCGGAGAAATTACTAAGATAATAAATAATTCAACAATAAACATTAATTGATAACCTCTTAAAAATGATAATTAACATGTTATTATGCAGTTTAACTAACTTGATAATTACATCGAAATATACTGCGGGCTCTGATAGTCACGTGAGGGAGGGGATCAAATCCAGGTAGTAGCGCCGCAAATCAATGATGTTTGTACCAACGCTCAGCTGTCCACGTGGGAGAACAAAATCTCTTCTTCACGCCGCAGCCACCCGATCTCCGCCGTAGCCACCGCTGCAATTTTCATTTTCAATTCTCTTTTGACCATTGCAACTTGCAAGAAATGAATATTGTGCAATTTACTCTTGCTTAAAGAATAATTCTTTTATGATAGTTTGATTGAAGCATATTTTACTAGCTAGAAAATGATAAGCAAGTTTATCGTGATTACCATCGTATGCTTAGTTAATGTCCGGACATAGACTGTTGAACCAATAAAAACACAAGGTTTATCAGTATCGTGTTATTGAGCTAATGATTTGTAAACGGTTTTGTAAATTTTTTTATTGATTTATCGGTTCGGTTTTTTATTTTAAGAATTTAGTTAACGGCTAAATCGATAACTCAATAAGCTTATATTAAAATTATCTTTTTATCCCTAATTATATAATAGTGGATTTAAACTTTAATTTTTAAATATAAACTTTATTTCTAAATTTTACCTTCTCTCAATTCTCAATTCACTTATCATTTGTACTTTCACTGTTTAGAATGCATTAAAAATGCGAAAGTTCATTATCATTTGATGATTTGTTGATTGATTGCTACAGTGTATTTTATAGTTTGTCTAGTAATTTGGGTAGATTTTATGCATAAAAGCAGTGTATATATGAACAAATGAAAGCAAGAGAAAGCGAAAAAAATAAGCGGAGCATTTTCTTATTGGTTAAACTAAAAATTGAACCGTTAAGGATCAAAAATCGATAAATCACACTGGTAATACACAGAACCGAACCGATCGATAAGAACCCCTACTGATAAGTTATGAAACTCTTCAAAAGTTCTCGATTCTTATACTTACGGTGTGTGTGATACGGAGGAAAATGTTTTTTTACTGAAATGCTTTTCAAGAAATAAATTTATTTTTATTTATTTATGGTGTTTGGTAAGTAAGCAGAAAATATTATCTCAAAAGTATTTTATATAAGTTAGGCAAACATGGGAGATGGGGATGAAGGGTAGTGGTGGAGCCAGAAATTCAAACAAAGGGATTTCAAAATAATAAAAAGAAATTTTCTTGCCAAAAGAAATTCAACAACTTACCTATATGGAAAAAAAATATTTTTACCCTATTTACATACTAGTATAATTTTCAAACAAAAGGGGCCTTCGTGCACCCCTCTGCCTTGGCTCTTGGTGGAGGGTAGGAGTGTAGGGGTGGTAGGGATGGGGCTATGTGGGTGCATGTGAAAATGGGGTGTGTTGGAGGGTAGGATGAGACAATTAGTGTGAAGTGCCACACTTATTTTTGGTAACCAAACTGAAAGAAATAATTTCTTGATTATTTTCATTAATGAATAGGGTATATATACATGTTATAATCTCCAAATATGGAAAATCCTATCCATACTATACTTCTAAATCCTAATCATACTTGTACAAGAATTCTACAACTATGGTAAGTTTGTACACTAGTTTAATTACAATCCTAATCCTATTTTAGCATGGTACCGTGCTATATTCTATCACACCCCCGCAGTCATAGCGGGCGGTTGTCGTATGCTGAGACTGTCCCTAAAATCTTCAAATAGAACTGAAGGAAGACCCTTCGTAAAGATGTCAGCAATTTGGTATCTGGATGGCACATGTAAAATGAGTGCTTGTCCACGAGCTACCTTTTTGCTAACAAAGTGAATATCTATATCGATATGTTTAGTGCGCTGATGTTGGACCGGATTGAGAGAAAGATAGACTGCACTAACATTATCACAATAGACCAAGGTAGTTTTCTGAATAGGAAAGTGTAATTCTAATAAGAAATTACGCAACCAACATGATTCAGATACCACATTAGCCACGTCTCGATACTCAGCCTCTGTACTGGATCGCGATAATGTAGCATGGCGTTTCACAGACCACGAGACCAAGTTATCCCTAAGAAACATACAATAATCAGATGTTGAGCGGCTAGTATCGGGATAGCCACCCTAATCAGCATTTGTATATGACACAAGAGTAGAGACGGAAGAAAGATATAAATGCAATCCATAATCAAGTGTGCCCTGGATGTACCGTATAATGCGTTTGAGAGCATGCATGTGCTCAATCCGTGGGGCCATGCATGAATAAACACACATGATGAACTACATAAGTAATATCAAGTCTCGTGAAAGTAAGATACTGAAGTTCCCCTGCAAGACTGCGATAATGGGTGGGATCCTCATATGGTGTGCCTGACGTAGTACTTAGCTTCGGTTTGGTATCAACCGGAGTGGAAGTAGACTTACAAGATGACATATCAGCTCTCTCAATAATCTCTACATCATACTTCATTTGAGATAAAAATAGACCACCTGAATGACGTATGACAGCAATGCCCAAGAAATAACTCAAGGGTCCCAAGTTTTTCATTGCAAATTCAGAACTGAGAAGTGACATGATAGACTTGCGCAGATTATCATATGAAGCAGTCAATATAATATCATCTACATACAATACAATGTATGCCAGATAAGTACCACGATGATATATAAATAGAGAATTATCAGACCGGCTGTGAGAAAATTCAATAGTAGATACATAATCTGCAAACCTCTAATACCAAGCCCGCGGGGCCTACTTAAGCCCATACAATGACTTCTTCATCAAACAGACATGATGAGGATAATTGGGATCTCAAAAACCCAAGGGTTAATGCATATAGACTGTCTCCTTAAGATCATCGAGTAAGAAAGCATTTTTTACATTCAACTGATGAATAAGTCATGCTTTTGAGAGAGTCAAACTAAAAAATAGTACAAATGGTAGCCGGTTTGACCACCGGACTAAACGTCTCACCATAATCCATGTCAACCTATTGAGTTTTACTATCACCTACAATACGAGCCTTATGTCTCTCAAAAGAACCGTCAGAATTTTCTTTCTGAGTGAAAATCCAGATAGATCGAATAATATTAACACCAGATGGACAGGGTACTAACTCCCACGTCTTATTTTTAATAAGTGCATTACATTTGTCAGTCATAGCCAATTTTCAATTCGGGTCATGTAGTGCAGACATATGATTACATGGTAGTGGGAATTTAGAGACATTAGAATTAAGATTAAAATGATGTTTTGGTTTAAAAATAACCCTTTGACTATGAGTAACGGGCCCTTGACTCGAGGTAGAGTTGGGTGGATTTGGGTGCAATGTGCGGGACGGTGACGGACTAACCAGCAGGGGTGGAAGCCGATACTGGAGTGGGCTGGAACACTGGAACACTGGAACAGTACCGAGATCGATATTGGGCCGTGTTTCTGGCCCACTAGCAAAATCGGCAAAACAGTGGTAACAGGACTGTGTGGGCCTGCTGGCGTATTTTGGTCACGGGATAAGTTCGATAAATGATGGATAATTTATGGTGAGACCTCTTCATCTAAACAATTATACAAAGTAAGCACGGGACTACTCACTTTAGCAAACGAAAATTGGGTTTCATCAAAAAGAACATGACGACTAATTATGATTATATTAGACGATAAATCAAAACATTTTTAACCACGATGATTAGAGGATAACCCAAAAATACACAAGCGGTAGAACGGGCTTGAAGTTGTTAATTGTAGTTGACGAAAAAAATGGATAGCATAAACACCCAAAGACCCTAAGATGTGAATACGAAGGAGTCTTATTATAGAGAATTTTAAGGGGAGATTCATATGCTAACCCTTTGATAGGAAGTACATTAAGGAGGTAAGTAGCCAGTTGTAGCGCATGATGCCAAAAAACAGGGGGTACGGAAGCATGGGCTAATAAAGTTCGAACAATATTATTAATGGTATGAATTTTCCGTTCGGCTTTCCCATTTTGTGAGGACGTATGAGGACAAGAAAAATAAAAAACTATGCCATTAGCATCACAAAATTCCCGAAACAACTCATTATCGTATTCCTTGCCATTATCATATTAAATATTTTTAATTTTCCGTTCGAATTGGGTACTGATGAATGCTCTAAATTTTAAGAAAGTGGAAAAAACTTGAGACTTTTTGGATAACGGAAAGGTCGACAAAAAATTAGAATAATCATCCAAAAATAAGACATAATAACGATGGTCCAAAGAACTTAAAATGAGAGATGTCCATAAATCACTATGAATAACGTCAAAAGGCATCAAAGTATGAGAAATGGTGCTACAAATGGTAATCGGACATGTTTTCCTAACGGAAAAGAAGAACAAAGTGGAGTAATACGCGTACCCATACAAGAAATAAAATTATTTTTTATGAAAATACGAAATAATAGACGATCCCGGATGATCCAAACGTGCACGCCACAAGGAAGGAGCAAGGGCGGAAAAAGTAGACGGCACGACTTGACTCGTGGAAGTGGTGGTAGTTGTGATTGGATAAAGATCTCCCCTACTATTTCATCTCATTAGAGGTATCCTCGTTTTGAAATATTTTACAGAAAACCCAAAGGGATCAAAATTAACTGAAACTCAATTATCAGTGGTGAATTTTCGGACAGACACCAAATTTTTAATTACGTTGGGGGCATGAAGGGTATTTTTCAAAACTAGAGGTGGATGTGGGAGAGACAAAGTTGTATGACCATAACCGCGAATTGGAATTGAGTTGCCATTACAAATAATTATACCACGATTTTTGCTCAAAATTGAATAAGATGAGAGAGTACCTTGATCGGACATCATATGAGAAGTGACTCCGTTGTCCATATACCAATTCGTGTCCGGAGGATTTAAGCCAAGTGTATGCATTGCGGCTTCAATATTTGTAGGTGCCGGGATCGTATTTGGGCCCACAGCATGGATAGCATGCGGGGGGCGATGCCCAAGCAGGCCTACCTGCTGACCCAGCCCATTACTGTACCGCATTCCACTATTTATGGCCGAGAAACTGGGCTTGGAATTTTGCTGGAACTGAGCCCAGTTTCCCGGATAAAGAGCATGCGGAAAATAAGGGTTGTTGGGCCAATAGCCACTAGCCCAGCCCCACTGCCATGAGGCCCACGGCTGGAGCCAGTTGGCTTGCGGCCCACTGCTCCAAGGCCCACTTCTGTAGCTATCATTATTCCGTCCTCCGCCATCGTTACCATCGCGATTGCCACTGTTGTTTTTGCCATTATTTTTATGATTTTGACCCTTTTTTCTGCCACCGTGGTTACAGTTTTAGCCTGAATTTTTGGAGAACGGGTGAGGGTCGTCTGACGTGGTCATCATTACGATGGAATGTGCTCCGGTAGCAACCTTTTTAGCCAAACTGGCATCTTCTAACGTGAGCATGGAACGGGCCTGATAAAATGGTGGCAGAGGATTACTTTGATGAAGTATTGTTCCAACGCCATTATATGCCTCAGAAAGGCCTGCAACCATTTGAAGAACAAGACGATTATTGGTAACGGGCACACGAACGTTGTGGAGTTGATCCGCCAATTCTTTCAGCCTTTTACATAGGCCGAGACGTTAGGAAAATCTTCCATGTTGACATGGAAATATTCCTGATCAAGAGTGACAGCACGGGAATTTTGTTATCTTGAAATATATCACGCACCCTATTACAAGTAGTCATCGTCGTAGCGTCGGGTTCAATAATCGTCTCCAAGAGGTATGTAGAGATTGTGGAATAAATCCACTGGAGAACAGTAGCATCAAGGGTTGTCCATGACGTAGGATCATCCTCGGGGGTAGGCACCTTCGCCTCGCCAGCTACTGAGTGGATTATGTGATGGTGGACTTGATGCGAGTGTGCATGCACTTTGAATAATTCTGCCCACATCGCGTACTGGACGTTTTCCATCTCAAGAACAATAGGGATGTGGTTCTTAATGTTGGAAACTATAAGGGCAAGATGAAATATGTTCTTTGACGTAAACATAACGAAAGAACAATAGGTGAATTAGGGACTAGGAAGAAAATTTGGGAATATAAGAGGAAAAGTGCACGGAAATCGAGCAGAAATCAAGAAGAGTGGAAGTGTTTTTGGGAGAAAGTATTTTAGACCTAGACTTCTGATACCATGAAAGAAATAATCCCTTGATTATTTTCATTAATGAATGGGGTATATATACAAGTTACAATCTCCAAATATGGAAAATCCTATTCATACTATACTGCTAAATCCTAATCATACTTGTACAAGAATTCTACAACTATGGTAAGTTTGTACACTAGTTTAATTACAATCCTAATCCTATTTTAGCACGGTACTGTACTATATTCTATCACAAACTTTTATTAATCTTCAAAATGTAACATTACAAATACATGACTAGCTATAACTCAACTAGTCATCTAAAATCAACACAAAGGACAAACGTAAGCTAACTTCAGTACATAAAACTATAAAGTAATAGCTGAAGTCTGACTGGTACTCGAACACTACATACACGGGCCAAGTTCATGGAAATTGCTTGCCACTGCTTGCTCTTCTTCTCAAATATCCTCAAGTTTCTCTCTATCCACACACCATGCACAAATTCTGTATAGATGAGCTTGAATAGGTGAGCATGTGAAGACTTCCCTTTTGCTCGCTTAACGACTGCTTACTGATGTTGATCCCATGTTGCCACATTGAATGTTTGTTGGTGTGCCAAAATAAGTAGAATGTTAAGGACATTAAGAGAAAAAGGCCACGCACCAAATAACTGTTAGGATTTTACGTCCAAAATCCTACCTAATCAAAAAATAGTAAATTAAATGAAGAACAAATCACACACACAGATTTATAGTGGTTCACCCTCAATGCGAGAGCTACTCCACTTGCCGCTGCAGATTTTACTATAATGGAGTTTTTGAGTTTATAATTCTCTCTTTCTCTCTTTGTGACTACGCTCAAGAGACATCTCAAAAAACCTCTCTAGAAAACCACACAAAGAAAGACGGTGCCCTAGACTATATATAGTGAAAACTATGGCAAATATTATACAAGTCTAAAATTCTCAAAGTATCCTCCACTAAAAACATTACACTGACTGATGCCAACCCCCCCCCCCACGATTGGCTAATTCCAATCGGTTAATTCCAACCTTTTACATAGGGTCTTCATAGTGTCGGTAAATAAATTAGGCTCCACAACTAAACAATCTCCCACTTGGAGACTAATTTCAATCATCTGTCTCCATCTGCAACAGCGACTCCGATTCTCATCCAAGAAGTCCAAACTGAAGTTGCACACAACTTCAGTTTATCATTCGGCACGGTTTTCGTCAGCATGTCGGCTGGATTCTGACTCCCTAGAATCTTCTCAAGCACTAACACTTCATCTTCCAAAGCTGATCGGATGAAGTGGTACCGAAGTTGTATGTGCTTCGTGCGATCATGGTAAACAGGGTTCATTGCCAAATGAATGGCACTCTGGCTATCACAGTATAACACACTCCCCTCGAGGTCCTGATCCAATTCTCGCAGAAAATATTATAGCCACATCATCTCCTTCGTGGCCTCCGTCATGGCAATGTACTCAACCTCACAGCTAGAGAGAGCTACTATCTTCTACAACATTGAAACCCAGCAAATCGCAATACCTCTGAAGGTGTAAACATACCCGGATGTGCTCTTTCTACTATCTACATCACCACAATTATCAGCATCAACATATCCCTGCAATCCTATCTCTAACTTTCGGAAACACAAAGCTAAACTCGAGCTGCCCTTCAAATATCTGAAAATCCACTTCATATCCTCCCAGTGTTTCTTTCCCGGATTGCTCATAAATCTGCTAACAACTCCCACTGCATATGTAATGTCTGGCCTCTTACATACACCTTGTCCATATGCTTCATCTCATCATCGGTCATCGACTACTGATCCTTTGACAAATGAAAGTGTCCAGCCGATGGAGTACTAACTGGTTTGGCATCATCCATGTTGAACCTCTTGAGAACCTTCTTCACGTATTCTTCTTGTGAGAGCTTAAGGCCCTCCTTACTTTTGATGATTCTCATCCCAAGAATTTGCCTTGCGGCTCCTAGATCCTTCATTGCAAAATTCTTCTGACAACTTCTTTTTCAGCCGATCAATCTCATGTAGGTCTGCCCCTACGATCAACATGTTTTCAACATAAAGAAGCAGTATCATGTAGGATTCTTCAAATCTCTTGAAGTAACAACAGTGATCTGCTTTGCACCTTATGAACTCAGCTTTCTTCATAAAGCTGTCAAACTTCTTATACCACTGTCTTGAAGCCTGTTTCAGTCTGTACAGGCTCTTTTGAAGCTTGCACGCCAGATTCTCTTTCCCTTTAACCTCAAATCCCTCAGGTTATTTCATGTAAATTTCCTCATCTAAATCACCGTGAAGAAAAGCAGTTTTCACATCCATCTGTTGAAGAAGTAGATCTTCCTTTGTTATCAGTCCAAGAATAGTTCTGATTGTCACCAACTTGACTACGGGAGAGAAGATCTTCGTGTAGTCGATGCCTTCTTTCTGTTGAAATCCCTTCACAACCAGCCTTGCTTTATGGTGCTTACTTCCATCGTGTTCTTCCTTTATCTAATAGACTCATTTGTTTTGCAATGTTTTTTTCTCATCTGGTAACTTAGCTAACTCCCACTTGATCGATTTATCAACTTGCATTACTTCTTCGTAACATTCCATCTCCCCTCTTTCAGTGAGTAGAATATAGTTGAGGCACGGAGAGAACCTGTGAACCGGCTTACTAATCCTGGATGATCTGCGTAATTCTGTGATCGGCGTCTGATGGTTTATTTTAGGATCAACATTTCCTCAACCCCGCCATCACTCGCTTATTCATCTGCCTCAGTAGTACCTGGTTGTACCTCGGCTGCCTCGGTTGCCGAGAAGTCTCTCAAATCAGTTGTTTCCGATTCCTTGTTCTTACATTATGAACTCTCCCGCAACTTATCCTTGTATATCACCTGTTCATTGAAGACGACATCTCTGCTTCAGATGATCTTTCGATTTTGGTCATCCCAGAATTGGTAACCGAACTCGGTGTCACCATAGCTGATAAAATAACACTTCTTAGATTTCAGAACAAGTTTACTTCTGGAAGCAGCATCAATATGAATATAGGATAAGAAATCAAACACTTTCAGAAATGAAAGATTTACCTTTTTTCCACTCCAAGCCTCTCCTGGAATTCTGAAACCCAAAGGAACAAACAGTCCTCTATTAATTAAGAAGGTTGCGGCATTGATTGCATCTGTCCATAATGCCTTGGGCAGTTCAGCGTGTATTCTCATGCTTAGTACACGCTCGTTCAATATTTGATTCATCATTTCCGCTATTTCATTTTGTTGGGACGTTCTAGGAATAGTCTTCACCATCTTGATCCCATTATCGGCACAATACTGTTTGAAGTCACCATCAATGTATTATTCACCATTGTCGGACCTCAGGCTCCTCAACTTGAGGTTTGTCTCATTCTCAACCATGGCTTTCCACCTTTTGAAGACAGTGAACACGTCAGATTTATTTTTCATAAAATAGACCCAGAGCTTTCTGGTTGAATCATCAATGAAGATCACGTAGTAATGTGATCCTCCGAGTAAGGGGACAGTGGCAGGTCCCCACACGTCAGTGTGTACCAATTCAAGCTTCTCGGCCTTCAATTCCCTACCTGCATTTGAAAAACTTGTTTCTGTTTTTCGAGAATGCAGCTTTCACACATATGATGTTCCACCGACTTCAGCTCCGTAATCAAGTCGTTAGTCACTAAAAGCTTCATTCTTTTCTGGCTCATATGCCCCTACTTGCAGTGCCACAACTATGTCTTCTTTGTGTTGTCAACAACAACGACCATATCACGTCAATTTGTCTTCATATAAAGAGTACCCGTTTTCTTACCCCGACCAATAACCATAGCGCCCTTCGTCACCTTCCAGGACCCTTTACCAAAGTTAACATTATGTCCCTCATTATCAAGCTAACCCACTGAAATTAAGTTACGCATCAGCTTCGGCACATGTCTGACCTTTGTGATATTCCACACGTGTTCATTTGACATCTTCAAATTAATGTCTCTTATACTAACAACGTTTAAAGGCTCACCATCTGCCAAATAAACTTTGTCGAGATTCCCAACAACGTAATTCATTATTATATCACGATGTGGGGTGGTGTGAAAAGACGCTCATGAGTCAAGTACCCAAGAGTCGATCAGGCTGTCAACCAACAACAACAACATATCGCCAATGTCTTCAGTTCCAGCATTGATTCCACTCCCCTTGTTGTCCTTCTTATTTGGTGCCCTACAATTCTTCTTGATGTGACCGGTTTCTCACAGTTCCAACACTCAAGTGTTTGCCCGGACCTGGATTGACCTCTATCATTCCTTGACTTCGACTTGCCCTTGTTTCGGTTGTGGTTTCTGTCATAATTTCTGCTTCTGTTCTCAACATTCAAGGCAGAACTTGTTGATGCTTCTCCAGAATCTATCCTGCGAACCTCTTCGGTAAGGATACGATCTCTAACATCGTTGAATTTCAGTTTATCACTGCCGACAGAATTACTAACCGCTGCTCTCATCGGCTCCCAACTGTTCGGTAGAGACGCCAGCAAAATTAGGGCTTGCACTTCATCGTCAAACTCGATTACAACCGATAACAATTAATTAACAATCGTGTTGAATTCATTCACGTGCATTGCAACAAGAGCACCTTCTTTCATCTTTAGATGAAAGAGTTTATTCATGAGAAATACTTTGTTGTTAGCCGAAGGTTTATCATATATGTCGGACAGAACCTTCATCATGCCGGCGGTGGTCTTCTCCTTCGCCATGTTGTGAGCAATGTTTTTCGACAGCGTCAATCGGATTACTCCCAGAACCTGTCTGTCAAGGAGATTCCAATCTGCATCATTCATCTCCTCTGGCTTCGGACTCAGCGGTTGATGAAGCTTTCTGCCGTACAAATAGTCTTCAATCTGCATTCTCCAGAATGCAAAATATGCACCATCAAATTTACCGATGTCATGTGCCGAACCATCTTCGCCTTCCATTATTTTTTGAATCGCAACACAATCTGTCGCTCTGATACCAGTTGTTAGGATTTTACGTCCAAAATTAAACGAAGAACAAATAACACACACAAATTTATAGTGGTTCACCCTCAATGCGAGAGCTAGTCCACTTGCCGCTGCAGATTTTACTATAATGGAGTTTTTGAGTTTACAATTCTCTCTTTGTCGACTACGCTCAAGAGACCTCTTAAAAAATCTCTCTAGAAAACCACACAAAGAAAGACAGCACCCTAGACTATATATAGTGAAACTAGGGCGAACATTATACAAGCCTAAATTTCCCAAAGTATCTTCCACTAATAACATTACACCGACTGATGTCAACCCCCCACGATTGGTTGATTCCAATCGGCCGATTCCAACTCTCTACGTAGGATCTTCATAGTGTCAGTAAATGAATTAGACTCCACAACTCAACAATAACTGATCAATATTCTCACCATGTCCCTGACATAGAGCACACTGCTTGTCTACTATAATACCCCATTTCAAGTGTCTATTAGCTGTCAATAACCTCCCAAGCATTTGGAGCCACATTTATGAAACATATTTTCTCTACTTCGAGTAAGAGTCATATTTCTCATTTTTAAGAAATTTATTTTTCTAAAACATATTTTCTAAATATTTTGACCAACCAAACATGAAGAAATTGAAAAATATTTTTCTCCATATCAAACACACCCTTAGTTTTGTGATTTTTAAAGTACATTATGATGATAAAAATAAATTTATTGAGATGGAGTCTCAAGGAATACTTTTGACAAAGGTTGATTAAACTTTATCAAGAAAGAGAAATCACCATAAATAAAAAATGTGTACACACATTCATGGTCTGAGTTGGAAGTAGAGGATTGCAGATTACTACATAGGCTCTATGACTTCATGATTGGAACATATGAATATGATAGTTATTATTCTTAACGTAGAATATTAGCAGTTTAATTAAGTGTAGATTAGAACAAATAGCAACTAAATTGCCTTATCATAAAAGCATAAAATGGCAAACGCTAGGTCCTTAAAACACTACCACAAGCATTTTTAATTCGTTAAACTTGTGGTTATAAGATGCTAAATGAAGATGTTAATATTATCTCGAATCACTTCATTCATTTAAAAATAATCACATCATGTGGTTGTAGTTGTTGGTGATTTCTCTTTAAAAGACTCAATCAAACCCCAATTTTTTATACTTGAGGATAATAATACTTACAAATTTATGCCACCAAAATGAAGTCAATGCTAAAAACAAAAGCCAAAAACGCCCAATAGTTGCATCTTCAATTGGACAATTTCTATTTTCCACAAGCAAACATTATCATGTGACTACCCCATGACCCTTTGCTATAAATTATTAAAAATTATTTGAGTATTGCCTCTTTTATTGTATCATAAATTAATGTCTAAATATTGAACTTGCCTGTATATTTTTTAGAACTTCTGACTTTTATTTTATTTTATTTTATTTATTTAATATAATATTCACATACTTCTTCCAAACCCTTGACAACTAAGCTTATATTATTATTGTCGTTGACAAATTTCGTTCCAAAGTTATCCTCCGCCGGCGTTTGAATAGTTTTATTGACTTAATTTCAATTTTTACTAGTCTCAACAAATATGCCTAGCATGATATTCCTTATCATGTATCACAAAAAATAATTATTAAATAATATTATTTATAATTATATTATATTTATTTTATGAGATATAAAAATATTATTAAACGGTAATTCCAATAGAGCGGTAAAGAATTTTTTCATCTTTCTTTTGTTCTGCTTTTCCTCTGTAAATTAATTAATTATATTGGTACATACCTGGTAGTTTTTTTTATTAAAATGGGATGATATCTGGTATCATATCAATAAATAATTAATATTATAATTTAGCACTTGAATTTGGAAAAGGAACGTTACTATTAAACTAATGTCTGTACGGATATTTTCTTATTTAAATATGATAGCAAATATTTTTAATTAATTAGATTGGAAACCAATTTTCAGAAGTAGTATTTGTTTAAAACTCTACTTCTAAATGGGACAAGTTTTTTATTTACCAAAATAGACAATAAAAATATGATATAATTAGACTAAAAGGGCATAAAAGTAATTTATATATATATATATATAAATAATTATTATAGAAAAGTAAAATATAAAATTAATTTCGAAAAGAATTTAACTTTTATAATGAAATATTATTATATAGGGTGCTTATATATCTATAGTTTAGAAATATCTAATGTAATCATATCTCACTTAAGACTTCTTTGTAAACGATATGTTTTATCACTTTTGTGATCTGTAACGAAATTCTCAAAATTCATGACGTTGAAGTATTCTCGTTCATGTAAAATTGGTGCGGGATTAAAACTTTAAAAGCAGATAGAGACATCTGTATTAGTGAATATTATCATATATTCACCATATATTTTATAATTAATAGTAGTGTATAATTATGATAAATATAAGATTCTTATTTCATTAGGATTCAATATTGTACACACTATATATATTTGTATTAATGAGAAAGACTCCACAAGGGAGATTAATAAAAGTATATAGAGACATCTTTACAATCCCCTACTCCTAAAATCAGATATTCCCTAAACAATATATCCCCCCCCTCCCCTACTCCTAATTTTTCCGACGCCATATCTACCGGAAACAGCCGATATACCCCATGTATACGGCTGATATACCCTATCTGCCTCTCTCTGCCGCAATATACTCCACATATACAGGCCTATACACAACTAATAAACACCCTATATACGACTGATATCCCTTCCTGCCCATATACAGCCAGTATACATCATTATACACGTTGATATACATTTAGTATACGAATGCCACAACTCATATAGTGCCTGTATACATATATCGAACCCCCCGTCTCTTTCTTCTCTACTTTTCGGCAGTCCTAATGGCGTCACCCGCGGCCCATACACCTTCTCCCGCTTCCGTTTCCTCAACACCCAACAGTTATCCGACTTAGGCCAGCCCAGGGTAATGGCCCAACCCAGGCACATGGGCCTCGACGTCTAACCCGACAAAGCCAACAGCTTGGCAGCCCAAGGTTTTGGGCCACTCCCAGACCCACGCCAGGCAACGATTTCAGCCCAGCAGGCCCATGCAGCGACGGCCCAGCAGCAGCAGGCCTTCAACATATTAAAACGCCAACAACCAGATGAAAATTGGTATATAGATACGGGCGTCATGTCTCACCTCACGAACAATTCTGGTAATCTTCCTCATCTGCGCAATCTAAATACTCATCAATCTATTATGGTCGAAAATGGTCATCGCATTCCAATACAAGGGTTTGGCCACACACTAATCCCACCACCGTATCCCCGCTTCTCCCTTAATAACGTCTTATATGCTCCTAATATTATCAAGAACCTAATCTTTGTTAGAAATTTACCACCGATAATTATGTATCCATTAATTTTGACTCATTTGGTTTTTCTATAACGGACCTACGTACAGATAAACTTCTTACAAGATGCAATAGTGAGTGGGATCTCTATCATTTCCTATCCACATCCACTGTCAGTGTCAATCCCCCCACATCTCTAGCTGTCATCTCCTCCTCAACATGGCATAGTAAACTTGGACATCCTGGAACCCATGTTTTTTATTTTCTTAGAAACCACAAGTTAATCCAATGCAACAAAGGGACCCTTGCCCATAGTTGCTCCTCTTGTCATCTAGGGAAACATATTAGACTTTCATTTACGTCTTCTTCGAGTATTACTTTCTCTTCCTTTGATATTATTCATGCGGATTTATGAACATCTCCTTATCTCTTATAACCATCAACCTAGGTCATAAATATTATTTGGTATTTTTAGATGACTTCTCTCACTTCCTTTGGGTCTATCCGCTTAAACTTAAGTCTCAAGTCTACTCCAAATTTCTTACATTAGTTAAAACGAAATTTGAAAAAGACATCAAAACGATTCAATGTGATAATGGTCATGAGTTCAATAACTCCCACTTTCATAATTGTTTTGCGGCTAATGGCATTATTTTTCATTTCTCCTGCCCCCATACTTCCCCTTAAAATGGTAAAGCCGAAAGAATTCTCCGCACCATTAACAATATGATTCGTACCCTTATTTTTCATGCGTCTTTCCCCCTACCTTTTGGGTTTATGCAATAAAAATGGTAGAACACATTCTTAACATCTTACCTACCCGTACGATTTAAAATCAGACACCCACCGAAATTCTCTTCCGTCGGATCCATTCCTATGATCACCTTCGAATTTTCTGTTGTCTTTGTTACCCAAATGTGACATCCATGGTCCCTCACAAATTAGCACCTCATTTTACTCCGTGCGTCTTCCTCGGTTTCCCATCAAACCATAGAGAGTACTTGTGCTATGAGATATTCACAGATAAAATCTTAATCTCACGTCATGTCATGTTTGTTGAGTACGTCTTCCTGTTCGACAACATCCAAAAATTTTAAGTCACTGATTACGGTTTTCTTGATGACTCGGACACCTCTCCTCTACTCCAAAATGCACTACAAAATTCGTAACCTTTGGCCGTCCGAACACCCCACCACCGCCACCACACCACCCGCCACTGTCTGTCTCTCCCTTGCCATTGCCTATCTCTCCACCTCCATTATCTGCCCCCCCCCAAGTACATCCAACCACCCCGCAATATACCGCCACCTAGCCCCTAACCCGCATACCCCCGAAACCTCCTACCACCCACTGCCCAGCCCCACACCACACTGCCAAATCCCGCCGAACTCTTCCCCGCCCACTGGCATTGCCCCACGACCCGAGACCCACTGCCCCGCCCCCTCACACACACACCAAATGGAAACTCATGCCAAACAAGGGATTTTCAAACCCAAAGTCCACTTCAACATATCCACACAATCCATATCACCAATACCTAAAAACTTAAAATTAGCCAAACTCAACCTAAATTGGAATGCGGCCATGCGTGAGGAGTTTGATGCGATTACCACTCAGCGCATGTGGGATCTTGTTCCTAGGCTAGAGGGGGTGATTGTGATTCATTGTATGTGGCTCTTTCGTCATAAGTTCATAGATAGTGGTGATCTTAAACGCCACAAGGCCAGACTTATGGCAAATGGCACATGGCAGCAAGAGGGTATTGATTGTGGTGATACTTTCAGTCCGGTGGTCAAACCATCTACTATTCGCACTATTTTGAGCATAGCTATGGGTAAGAACTGGTCGACTCATCAGCTTGATGTGCAAAATGTGTTCTTACATGGAGATTTGAAAGAAACAGTTTACATGCACCAACCGCCAGACTTTGTACATCTAGAGGCTCCTCATTATATATGTCGACTCCATAAGTCCCTGTATGGTTTGAAACAGGCCCCATGGGCTTGGTATGAGCATTTTGCTACCTACATTATGCAGATTGGGTTCGTATGCAGCAAATGTGACCGTTCATTATTCATTTTTCATCGAGGTAGTGACATTGCATACTTGGTACTATATGTGGATGATATTGTTCTGACTGTATCTTTTGATGTGTTGAAAAATGAGATCATTCGGCTGCTTAAATCCTAATTCGCTATGACTGATTTAGGGAAGTTGAGTTTCTTTTTGGGAATTTCTGTGACTAGATCTGCAGATAGCATGTTCCTATGTCAGCGTAAGTATGCGGAAGTAATTGTGTACACGGCTAAAATAGCGAATTATAAAATCATGCCTACTCCGGTCGACTCGAAGTCGAAACTCAGTGCTGCTGACGGGGATCTGGTCTCCGATCCCACTCTCTATAGGAGTCTTACAGATGCACTTCAGTATCTTACATTCACTAGGCATGACATTGCATATGTTGTTCAGCAGGCTTGTTTATTCATGCATGCCCCCCAGGAAGCCTCACTTTATATCTCTTAAATGTATCATTCGATACGTTAAGGGCACTCTTGATTATGGATTACATCTCTACCGCTCTGCACCGACCAAGTTGATATCATACACGAACGCCGATTGGGCAGGCTGTCCAGACACGTGGCATTCCACATCCGACTACTGTGTGTTCTTAGGTGACAATCTTATCTCGTGGTCTGCCAAGAGGCAAGCCACACTCTCCCGATCGAGTGCAGAAGCAGAGTATAGAGGCGTTGCAAACATTGTAGCTGAGATCTGTTGGCTCCGAAACCTCCTCTTAGAGCTTCATTGTCCCTTACGTAAGGTATCTATGATTTACTGTGATAACATATATGTGGTCTACTTATCTCATAACCTGGTTCAACATCAGAGAACCAAGCATATTGAGATGTATATATATTTTTTTCGTGAGAAGGTTCCTATATGTCATGTTAAGGTGTTATATATGCATTATTCGTATCAATATGCAGATATTTTCATAAATGGGCTTCCGCGGCAGATGTTCATCGACTTCAGATCCAGTCTCAGCATCCGACCTCCTCCCGCTCCGATTGAGGGGGTGTATTAGTGAATATTACCATATATTCACCATATATTTTATAATTAATATTAGTGTATAATTATGGTAAATATATGATCCTAATTATGGTAAATATAGGATTCTTATTTCATTAGAATTCAAAATTGTACACACTATATATATTTGTATTAATAAGAAAGACTTACCAAGAGAGATTAACACAATTCTATCATCTAAATTATAGTTTAACCATAAGAAAGATTTGGAATTGAAAGTCCATGCAAATTCAATGATTCGAACTTGCGAGCAAAATTTTCAATCCCACTGCAATTATTTGAAGTTGTTAGAAAGCTCCTTTAGTCAAATTAGACTTGGAAACATCAACCGTACTAAATATTGGATAAATACAATTTAGTCCTAACAATGAATTGCTGTTTTAAAAATATTATTTAACTTTTTAATGGTATAAAAGTCATTGAACATTTAAAAAATATTTTAGTTGACCGACATTTATATTCATGTTTTTATAATAATATAAATATAGATATAGATATATTCTCTGATCTTGAAAATTTTAAGTTTCTAGAACATATAAAAATCATGGTGCTAAAAGGAATGATCTAATTAACCATAAACTCATATGCAATAACGTTATCTCAAAAAATCTCTTAAAATCTAACAAAAATTTAGTAGCAGAACATAATGGAACAAATAACTCAATCAGTTGGGATTAAACAAGTTATTCGCATAATAAGTGCAATATTTGAAATTTGAACAAGTGAAATGAAGTAAATGGTCTTATTAAATTTGATTTGAAAATGGGACATATATAGTTGATTGTATTTACAAGGAAATACTAATTTCATAAGTAGAGTTTGGAGAAGATAGAATATACGCAGATCTTACTCCTACTTCATGAAGGTAGAGGCGTTGTTTCCGAAAGACCACGTCTCAAATAACTCATATCAAAGCAGTTAAAAAAGAAAATACGTAATGAAAAAGGACATAACAAGTAATAGATAAAGTATTACATAACATTCAGAAAAAAAAGGAAGTAACAACAACAAAATAATGTATTAACAGAAAAAACAAAAAACAATATGAAGTAACTGAAATTGAAGACAAGAACTACCAGAATAATGTTACTGCTACGGTACGAAAGGAAAAACACATACAGCGCACCAAACAATTGATTGTATTTAAATTGTGTTTTTTAAAATATACAGTAGCATTTGAAATTCCAATAAAGAAAAGCCATAAATTTAGGCATGGAAAACAATAAAATTAAGAAAAGACAAACATAATTAACGGCCATAAGTGCAGCCAGTGTGAACACATTTCAACACAATAGAATCACTAAGAAAGAGGTTCAACGTGCCCCAGGGGCACAAGCGAGTTGGTAAGTGACAAGATGATTGGAGTACAACCACTCCGACGTCGCGAATTCAAATCCGTGTGGTGACAGTCTTTGCTGAAATATTGCAAGGGCTGTTGCTGGGTTCATGTCCCGTTGGTCCTCTCCCTTGTAGGGCTGTCACTCGCGCATATCCCTCGATTTATATCTCACCTGATCAAGGAGCCTCTGGTACAGAGGGGGTTTCGCCTTCGAGACTTTCCCCTTCACAGGAAAGAGGTTGAACGAAAACTGACAGATGTTAGCCAGGAAATCACACGTGTCATTTAAACATCCAAATGTCAATACCTTATTGGTTACAAATCCTAGTTTGAAGAAGGCTTAGATAAGCAAAGACCGGTAAATAGAAAATACTCTTTCAATCTCGATCTTAGTTTACCTGATATCGTTTGTTTCAATGAAATTAAGAAAGAAAGTAACAAGTTTAAATTTGTGATCTATAAATTTTAAGTATTTATTTAATTATAAATTATTTAAAATAACAATAATATTTTTAATATAATTTTATAAGTGGGCAGCTAAAAAATATGAAACTAGCTACGAAATTTATCAGTAACCCCCGGCTAATCCGTCGGTAAATAGCTTCTAGCTAAATAAATTTTCTTACAATCTGTCCTTAATGCGTAGCTAAGTGGGATTAAAATGATTTTTTTGTTATATAACTACAGAATTTTGTTTGTTGATTTTTTTTTAGTAGTATTATACGTAGATCTTACTTTTATCTTGATAGATAGAAATATGAAAGTATTTAGAAAAAATATTGAAAATTAAGAAATCAAGACAAAATACAAAAAAAAAAGTGAAAAAATAAAATAAGAGAAAGAGTGTGAGAAGGGCTAAGGATGTAAAAAAAAAACAATGAGCCAAAGAGGCTATAAAAGGAGACATATGAAAACACAAAGACCACACACAAAAAAAAAAAACTAGTGAGGCTGAGAGAGAGAGGGATAATACATCTATTTCTCACACCTGCACACACCACACACGCACTAAAAAAAATTAAGCACTGTTTTAATTTTTATTTTCTTTCCCCCTTCTGTTTCACCCCTCTTCTTTAATCCCTTTCTGTTAACAATCTGTCTTTCAAGAACAAATTCTTGGTTTTTGAGTTTGTATTTTTTAGATTTTTTTAAAATGCAAACATTTAAACAAAGTTTAATTTCTTAAAAGCTAGGTGTTTTCAGAATTGAGATTAGTAAATTTGTAGAGTTCATTCATTCTTTTTTTTTTCTTTCTTTTTTCACATATCAACTTAGAGGGCTTATTAGTTGTCCCTGAAAGTTTGGTCCTTTCTTAATTACTGGATTAAAGGGGTTGTTATTTGAAGACCACTATTTAAATCCACAACTTTTTATATTTTTACTAGTAAAACAACCACCTAGGTTGATCTTTTTAATTAATTAAATTTGTGTTATGGCAGCTACAATGGATTTTTGGACTAGTACACTTTTAGATCTTAACTCATCAAACTCTTTAAAGGGTGGTGGTGAACTTATGGAAGCACTTGCACCTTTTATTAAAAGTGCTTCTAGTTCCCCTATTAATTATCCTTCTATTTCACCTTCTTCTAATTTTCCCTCTAATGATTTTCAATCTTTTCCCACTATTTCTTCTTCAACTTCATATCCCTATGATTCATTTTCTTCTACTTTTCAACCCAATATTAGCTACAATGGTTGCTCCACTTCCACACCGATAAACCCTACTTTTTCACAAGGATTTTCGGGCTTTGAAGTGGAGCAAACGGGTTCAGTTGGACCGATAAATCCTACTTTTTCACAAGGGTTTTCGGATTTTGAAGCCAAGCAACCGGGCTCAATCGGGCTGAATGAGTTAGAACAAGCCCAACTCTACTTCCAAAACAACCACCAACAGCAACAAATTATGCCAGCTGTCACTTTCCAGCATAACCAATATGCTTCATTCTTGGGCCCGAAGCCCGTTTCCATGAAGCAATCGGGCTCGCCACCCAAACCCCCAAAACTCTACCGTGGTGTTAGACAACGCCACTGGGGAAAATGGGTGGCAGAGATCCGATTGCCTAAAAACCGGACCAGACTTTGGCTTGGAACCTTTGACACAGCTGAGGAGGCCGCCTTGGCATATGACAAGGCGGCCTATAAACTCAGAGGCGACTTTGCTCGCCTGAATTTCCCCCACTTACGTCACAACGGGTCTTTAATTGGGGGTGAATTCGGCGAGTACAAGCCGCTTCACTCCTCAGTGGATGCTAAGTTACAAGCCATTTGTCAGGACTTGGCACAAGGAAAGAGCATTGATACTAAGAAGAAAAAAAGAAAAATTTCTTCCATAGCGGCCGTGCCGAAAAAACGTGGTGGAGGAAAAAGCAAGACGACTGAAGCCGGGTCAGAAAGTGATGGGTCGGGCACCGGGTCGGGCGGGTCAGTGTTGACTTTCTCGGAGTTTGTTGACGAGGATTCTATTTGGGATATGTGTTCGGAGAATTTTTTGTTGGACAAGCATCTATCTCATGAGATTGATTGGGCTTCATTATTATAATTTATTAGTCAAATTTAGATATGCGGATATTATTATGGGATACCATTGCAATGAGTTTTTGGTAATTGCATGGTTAGTCCTTAGATTTATTGGATAGATCCAAATTGGCCAGCTGGTGTTTTTGTCAAGGCTAGGCTATTGGATTTGGTGTTTTATTTTTATGTCGTAATTTTGCTTTGTATCCATATTTGTCTAGTTGTAACTCATGTCTCTACCGTATATTCAGTACTCGTCTTTCAGTATTTGTGAATTTTTTTAACAAGTTAAATCTACAAATTTAGCCATTTTGGAGATGTGCTAATGGATAATTACGAAATGTTTAGACAAGATCAATCGAAGTTTACCTTTTATGTTGCTTTTCAGGTCCTGCAAAATAGTTTGATTAGATTTTAGGGGAACTGTATTTTGTTTATTGAAGTAAAGAGTTGTAGTTTTGATTATTTGGAAAGTTTTAACTGTTTTTTTTTTCTAAAACAAAGTAGCATTTGGCTAGAATTTTGGTTTAGTTATTGAATATTAATTAGGTCTTGGAAATGCTCAAATGCATTTGACAAGGGTAATTAAAGATCCAATTTTCCCCTTTAATTAGTGAAAATAGAATAATTATATTCTCATTAATAGATCTCCATGTATAGTTAAAAGAAGTCAAAGGACTAAATTTATTCCTTTACTATGCAAAATGGAGCAATTTAACTCTCCATTTTCAAAATGGCTTAATATTAGAGTTATTTTTTTTTATAGGGATCTAGTAGTTCAGTTGATTGACTATCTGACTTTCACCTTGTTGGTGAAGATTCGAATCTCCACGTTATAATCCCCTTCCAATTTCCCCTTTTCCTATCCCCTATATATAATAAAAAAAAAATTAAAAAAAACACTTTCACTTTATCCCCTTAATATCCCTCCACATGTTGAAATGGGAACAGTAACTCACTTATACAAAAAAAATTGGTGAGACTATTCTTTTTTAGAATAATTTTTCTAGAACTAAAATACAAAAATATAGAAAAAAATATTTATTTTACTAGATATAAGCTGCTCATATATTTACATCAATATAAGTACTCAAATAAGATGCGGACTAATTTCATGTAACAAAAAAAGAATATCAAATTTGGAGTTTGAAATGTTGTAACGTAGGAGCTGAAAATGCAGACATGAAATATTAAAAAATTAAAATTTGAAAAATGGTGGAGAGAAAAGCGAGAATATTATAGTACTAAAGGAAAGAAGATTATGCTTACGAATTAAGTTATAGATTATTGGTAAGAGTCTCACATCGAATATGGAATGAAATATGGACTTTTTATATGGACTTAGACAATTCAGAGTCAGAGTCAGGCTCATTCTAATTATTTGTTCACCGATGTTGGACCCCCAAATTATATCATTCACGCTCCAGTTAACAAGGTATGGGCGTGCGAGGAGTGTTAAGAGTCACACATCGGATATGGAATGAGAACATGGACTACTTATATGGACTTGGACAATTCAGAGCCAGACTCATTCCAATTATTTGTTCACCGATGTTGGGCTCCCAAATTATATTATTCACACTCCAGTTAACAAGGTCTGGACGTGCGGGAGAGTGTTAAGAGTCCCACCTCGGATCTTAACCATTTGACTTCTGACAATAAGAGGAAGAGCTTTCCTTTAATAAGAACAATCTAAATGTGACACTTTCACGGATATGGAATGAGAACATGAACTCCTTATATGGACATGGACAATCTTCACCTTACAAGCCAGCTTTTGGGGTTGAGTTAGACCCAATATTCATTCTTTGCAATTATCTTCAATTCTCTTACTTTAATTATGAGTTTATCCCAGTTTCAAATTGAAAAATAGACACTAAGGAAATGTTCTTATAGGAGTAACAAATGAGCTGGTTGAGTTGAATTTAGGCGGATTAAAATTGATTGAGTTAATAAATAAATGAGCAGTTTATGAACCCGTTCAAATGTTATTTGGACTGAAATTGGCTAAAAAGGGATCAACTCCCCCACCCCCCTTCCACCCATCAATTACTACTAAGCTTTAATTGTCTTATTTGTTCTTTTATAAATTTTTAGTGCCTACAATTTTTTTTATTATGGCTATATATAATATATCAAATAAAAAAATTAACATATTTTGATAAGATTTCTCATGGATCAATTTGGGCAAGATTTCAGCTCAAAATTGATGCATTGAAATGAGTTGTTCTAAAATCGGCTGATCTAATAAATGAGTTGGTCAGTAACCCGCTAAACTTAACCGGGTTGAATGAATTATAAATTTATGGGCTAAATTTGACGCATCTATGTGTCTATAAACTCTCAAACCTTGAAGAAAAAGTAGTTGGAAGTTTGAATTTTGAAGGCTCTAAAAGCTCAACAATTGGAAACGGGGACACCTTCCAAATCCAACTACCAAACATGACCAGATCTTAATTAGGATTAGAAATAATTAACTCCAGTAGTTGACAAGTGTTTAAGCCTTTGTTAAGACGGAAAATAGCTGTCATCCTTTTAATTACTCACAAAAAGTTAGCATAGCATTAAATAAACAAGAAGAAAGAAAGAACAAAGACAAAATAAGTGTTCACTCCGTTCTATAATAAGTGGTATTTTTAGTTTATGCACACAACTTAATAAATTGATCACTTCTAGAAATTTATGAGTGTTTTTAATAACTTATTCCAAATTAATACATAGAAAAGAAAAGTTACTTAATGAATCTTGATTATGTAAATAAAGATAAGGTACTTAATGATTATTGATTACGTAAATAAAGGTAATTTTAGAAGAATAAGGTCATTTTTTTTTAAATTCTAAACCATCATTTATTTTGAAATAAAATGAAAAACCTAAAACACCACTTATTATGAAACGGAGGAAGTATACTAAAAGTTACATGATCTTAATTAGTTTTTCATGTAATCACGTAAAAATTTATCAGTACAATTAATTTAAATTTACGTTGTGTAAACTCACTAATTAAGAGAGTAAAACATTTTTTATCAAAAGATTTTCTATTATATCCACCTAAAGATTTATGGATCCCACAATCATACCACGCCCTTCTATATGCATTAAAGTAATAATTCTTTTATCACATTATCATTTTTGTATTGCCTGAATGTTTAGTCCCAGCTCTGAAATTCGTGTGTCAAATTTTCATTGTATTACGACACTTGGTAATTCAAGAGAGAAATAAACTTTCTGGTCATACATTTCAAATAATTTTATTTGAATTTTTAAAAGTTATGTTTGGTTATATTTTTTGTAAAGGTGAAAAGAGAGCACTTATTTAAAATTTATGAAGATAAAGTTGAAAAACTGGTTTAGATCACTCTTCCAAATTTAAAATTTAACTCCAAGTTAAATTTAAAAATACATATTTTGAAACAGATTAAAAGATTATTTTTTTAAAATAAAGTGAATGATTCTCGTTATGAAACAGCTCCAAGAATTTGATGTATGACTTCTCCGATTTAAATAAATTACACTATTAGGAGAAGCAGTTTGTAAATTCGTACAAGTTTAAAGCAATCTGGTGGAATTGAATGGCAATCTCTATTGATAGAATACCATGTATCGTGTATTATGGTAATGTTGTATAATTATTATAATTGTAAAATTCTTGTACACGTAGAATTAGAATATTAGAAGTATAGTAGGAATAAGATTTTCCTTATTTGGAGATTGTAACTTGTATATATACCCCATTCATTAATGAAAATAATCAACTGATTATTTCTTTCATGATATCAGAAGTTTAGATCTAAAATACCTTCTCCCAAAAATACTCCCGCTCCTCTCGATTTCTGCTCGGTTTTTGTGAACCCTTCCTCGGTTTCCATGAACTTTTTCTCCTCTATTCCCAAATTTTCTTCCAAGTCCCTAATTCACATATTGTTTTTTCGTTATATCTACGTCAAAAAACATATTTCATCTTGCCCTTACAATTTCCAACATCAAGAACCACATCCCTATTGTTCTTGAGATCGAAAACGTCCAATATGCGACCTGGGTGGAATTATTCAAAGTTCACGCACGCTCGCATCAAGTCATCCATCACATAATCCCCTCGGTAACTGGCGAGGAGAAGGTGCCTACCCCCGAGGATGATCCTACGTCATGGACAACCCTTGATGCTACCGTTCTCCAGTGGATTTATTCCACAATATCTACAGACCTCTTGTAGACGATTATTGAACCCGACGCTATGGCGATGGCTACTTGGAATAGGGTGCGTGATATATTCCAAAATAACAAAAAATCTCGTGATGTCACTCTTGAGCAGGAATTTTCTCATGTCAACATGGAAGATTTTCCGAATAGCTCGGCTTATTGTAAAAGGTTGAAAGAATTGGCAGACCAACTCCGCAACGTTGGTGCACCCGTTACTAATAATCTTCTTGTTCTTCAAATGGTTGCAGGCCTTTCTGAGGCCTATAATGGCGTTGGAACACTACTTCATCAAAGTAATCCTCTGCCACCATTTTATCAGGCTCGTTTCATGCTCACGTTAGAAGAGGCCGGTTTGGCTAAAAAGGTGGCTACCGGAGCACATTCTGTCGTAATGATGACCACGTCAGACGACCCTCATTCATTCTCCGAAAATTCAGGCCAAAATCGTAACCACTGAGGCGGCAAAAAGGGTCAAAATTGTAAAAAATAAGGGCAAAAAACCGCGGTGGCAATCGCGGTGGTAACATCAGTGGTGGGGGAGGACGGAAAAGTGGAAGCAACAGCAGTGGGCCACAGGCCAACTGGCCCCAGCCGTGGGCCCCTGGCAGTAGGACTGGGCCAGTGGCCATTGGCCCAACAATTCTTATTATCCGTCTGCTCCTTATCTGGGAAACTGGGTTCAGTTCCAGCAAAATTCCAGGCCCAGTTTTTCGATCCCAAACAGTGGAATGCGGTACAGTAATGGGTCGGAACAACAGGCAGGCCTACTTGGGCCTCGGCCCCCGCAGGCCTTCTATGTTGCAGGCCCAAATTCGATCCCGACACCTACATCTATTGAAGCCGCAATGCATACATTGACTTAAATCCCCCGAACGCGAATTGGTTTATGGACACCAGAGCCATTCTCATATGACGTCCGATTAAGGTACTCTCTCGTCTTATTTAAATTTGAGCAAAAATCGTGGTATAATTATTGGTAATTGCAACTCAATTCCAATTCGCGGTTATGGACATACAACTTTGTCTCCCCCACATCCACATCTAGTTTTAAAAAATACCCTTCATGCCCCTAACTTAATTAAAAATTTGGTGTCTGTCCGAAAATTCACCACTGATAATTGAGTTTCTGTTAATTTTGATCCCTTTGGATTTTCTGTGAAGGATTTCAAAACGGGAATACCTCTAGTGAGATGCAATAGTAGGGGAGATCTTTATCCAATCACAACTACTACCACTTCCATGAGTCAAGCCATGCCATCTACTTTTGCCGCCTTTGCTCCTTCCTTGTGGCATGCACGTTTGGGTCATCCGGGATCGTCTATTATTTCTTGTTTGCATAAATACAATTTTATTTCTTATAAGGGTCCGCATAGTACTCCACTTTGTTCTTCTTGTCCGTTAGGGAAACATGTTCGATTACCATTTGTAGCATCTATTTCTTGTACTTCGATGCCTTTTGACGTTATTCATAGTGATTTATGGACATGTCCCATTTTAAGTTCTTTGGGTCATCGTTATTATGTCTTATTTTTGGATGATTATTCTAATTTTTTGTGGACCTTTCCGTTATCCAAAAAGTCTCAAGTTTTTTCCACTTTCTTAAAATTTAGAGCATTCATCCGTACCCAATTCGAACGGAAAATTAAAAATATTCAATGTGATAATGGCAAGGAATGCGATAATGGGTTGTTTCGAGAATTTTGTGATGCTAATGTCATAGTTTTTCATTTTTCTTTTCCTCATACGTCCTCACAAAATAGGAAAGCCGAATGGAAAATTCGTACAATTAATAATATTGTCCGAACTTTATTAGCCCATGCTTCCGTACCCCCTTCCTTTTGGCATCATGCACTACAAATGACTACTTACCTCTTTAACGTACTTCCTACCAAAGGGTTAGCATATGAATCTCCCCTTAAAATTCTCTATAATAAGAATCTTTCGTATTCACATCTTAAGGTCTTTGGGTGTTTATGCTATCCATTTTTTCCATCAACTACAATTAACAAACTTCAAGCCCGTTCTACCGCTTGTGTATTTTTGGGTTATCCACCATTTATCGAACTTGTCCCGTGACCAAAATACGCTAGCAGGTCCACTGCCTGCTGGCCCACACAGTCCTGTTACCACTGTTCCGCCGATTCTGTCCAGTGGGCCAGAAACACGGCCCAGTACCGATCTTGATATTGTTCCAGTGTTTCAGCCCACTCCAGTATCGGCTTCCGCCCCTGTTTCAGTTATTGGGCCAGTAGACCCAATGCTTGCTGGTCAGTCTGTCACCGTCCCGCACATTGCCCCAAATCCACCCCAACTCTACCTCGAGTCAAGGGCTCAATACTCATAGTCAAAGAGGTATTTTTAAACCAAAACATCATTTTACTCTCAATTCTAATGTCTCTAAATCCCCACTACCATGTAACCTTGTGTTTGCACTATATGACCCGAATTGGAAATTGGCTATGGCCGACAAATATAATGCTCTTATTGAAAATAAGACGTGAGAGTTAGTACCCCGTCTATCTGGTGTTAATATTATTCGGTCTATGTGTATTTTTACTCATAAAGAAAATATTGACGGTTCTTTTGAGAGGCATAAGACTGGTCTTGTAGGTGATGGTAAAACTCAACAGATTGGCGTGGATTATGGTGAGACGTTTAGTCCGGTGGTCAAACCGGCTACCATTCGCACTGTTCTGAGTTTGGCTCTCTCAAAAGCATGGTCTATTTATCAGTTGGATGTAAAGAATGCTTTCTTACACGACGGTCTTAAAGAGATGGTCTATATGCATCAGCCCTTGGATTTTTGAGATCCCAATCATCCTCATCATGTATGTTTGCTGAAGAAGTCATTGTAGATTATGTATCTACTATTGGGTTTTCTCACAGCCAGTCTGATCACTCTCTGTTTATATATTATCGTGATACTTCTTTGGCATACATTTATTGTATGTAGATGATATTATATTGACTGCTTCTTCTGATGATCTGCGGAAGTCTATCATGTCGCTTCTCAGTTCTGAATTGCTATGAAAGACTTGGGGCCTTTGAGTTATTTCTTGGGCATTGCTGTCACGCGTCATTCAGGTGGTCTATTTTTATTTCAAAGGATGTATGCTGCGGAGATTATTGAGAGAGTTGGTATGTCATCTTGTAAGTCTACTTCCACTCCCATTGATACCAAACCGAAGCTGAGTACTACGTCTGGTACACCATACGAGGATCACACCCACTATCGTAGTCTTACAGGGGTACTTCAGTAACTTACTTTCACGAGACCTGATATTACTTATCCAATTCAGTAGGTGTGTTTATTCATGCATGACCCACGGATTGAGCATATGCATGCGCTCAAACGCATTATATGTTACATCCAGGGCACACTTGATTATGAATTGCATTTATATCATTCTTCCGTCTCTACTTTTGTGTCATATACAGATGCTGATTGGGGTGGCCGTCCTGATACCAGACGCTCAACATCTGGTTATTGTATGTTTCTTGGTGATAACTTGGTCTCATGGTATTTGAATCATGTTGGATGCGTAATCTTCTATTAGAATTACACTTTCCTATCCAGAAAGCTACATTGGTCTATTGTAATAATGTTAGTCCAATCTACCTTTCTGGCAATCCGGTCCAACATCAGGGCACTAAAAATATTGAGATGGATATTCACTTTGTTTGCGAAAAGGTAGCTCGTGGACAAGTACACGTTTTACATGTGCCCTCCAAATACCAAATTGCTGACATCTTTACAAAGGGTCTTCCCTCAGTTCTATTTAAAGATTTTAGGGACAGTCTCATCGTACGACAACCGCCCGCTATGACTGCGGGGGTGTGATAGAATACCGTGTATTGTGTATTATGGTAATGTTGTATAATTACCATAATTGTAGAATTATTGTACAAGTAGAATTAGAATATTAGAAGTATAGTATGAATATAATTTTCCTTATTTGGAGATTGTAACTTGTATATATACCTCATTCATTAATGAAAATAATCAAGAGATTATTTCTTTCATCTATCTCGAGTTTTTTTTCACAAGAAAGGAAAGTTGTTGGTGTGCATTTATTATCGACCCCACATTTCACAACTTCTCTGGTCTATGAACTATAATGAGAATATCTGAATATTGGTGTGTTTGGTATGGACTTTTCAGTTTTTTTAAGGTTGTCCAGTGGGCCTAGGGCTGGTCCCACCTATCTCGATCCTGCCCCGTCCCGCCCACGACCCGATTCGTCCCGCCCCACCTGTAGAATCTAGCCATTGCACAAATGGTTATTTTCAATTTTAGCCGTTGGCAACGGCTAGAAACGGTCATTTTGGCCCCCCACCACCCCATAAACTCCTCATATCCCCTTAATATTTAATTTTAACCCCTAAGTTTGTATATTTACATATTAACCCTATTTTTCAACTATAAATACCTCATTTTCCTCTTCATTTTTATCACAAATCTTCCTACCATTTCTCTAATCTTGCTCTCTCTCTCTACAAGTCTAAATTGCACACTAAATATTATATTTTATTTGATAATCTCTATCAAAGTTCAAAATTTGGGAGTGAAGTTGGCAACTAGCTTGAGGATCATCGAGCAAAGTTTCAATTTTCAACCTCGATTACACGTCGACGTTACGTCGGCGTTTGGTACACTCGTTACTTATTTTATTTAAATTATTATCGTTTAATTTTAATTATCACACTTAATTTTCTTAACTTTAATTCTTTATTTGCATAATTATAATGGAACGAGGTGAACATTTTTCTGATAGAGGTAGTAGGGGTAATAGGGGTAAGGGTGCAACTTCTAATAATCCTAGTTATGATAATTTCACTCATGTAGATGAAGCTGAACTTTATAATGTTAATATTAATATACCATTAGATCATGAGGTATATTCTGTATCTGAACCAGACTATGGTTTAGAAAATGAATTAGAAGATAATTTAGATAACACACCCACTAGTGCAACTCCACCTTAGGCTGAAATTAGACCTGTCCAAAGGTCGGGTCGGGCCGGGTCAGGGCCGGGTCGGGTGGCTTTTTTTTTCCTCCTTGCCCGACCCTGGCCCGACCCTGACCCTATATTTTTTTTAAAATTCCGACCCTGGCCCTGACCCTTCGGGGACCCTACGGGTCACGGGTCGGCCCTGACCCGACGATTTTTTTTGGATTTTTTTTTTAAAAAAATTGAATTTTCAAAACTGAAATTGGTATTCACCCCTACATTACCACGAAATTTCGACGTTGAAATGTATTGTATATCGTGAAATCTTGACTAAAGAAAAAGAGAATTGGAAATCGATTTGGGGAAAAACACAAATTGATTGGAAAAACTGACGTTTTCTAAAATTATTGCGCCAAACCGCCTTATGGCGGTTTGACCGTCCTGTCTCAAAAAAATATGCAAAATCAAAAAAATTTGGATAAAACGGACATCCGAGCGCAGAGTTATGACCATTTAAAGTTTCACCAATTTACAACTACTTTATCTCCCTACATTATGCTTCCATGATATTAACAAAATGACTAATAATATAAATATATAATTAATAATCAGCTACCGTTTTTATCTTATTTTATGTCGAGCTAAATGTAGATTAGATATATATATATATATATATATATATATATATATATATATATATATAAACAGGCATTATATCACTTATTAATGACAAAAATATATATAAGTACAAAATAAATATTAATGAAGGAAAAATAATATAAATTATATTAAAAAAATATGCGGGTCGGGGTCGGGCCGAGGTCGGGTCGGGGTCGGGTCGGGCCGGGCCGGGTCGGACGGGTAATTTTTTCTGACCCTGGCCCGACCCTGACCCTGCTCGGGTCGAGTGGCTCTCGGGTCGAGTGGCTCTCAGTCGACTTTTAGTGACCACAGCCTGCTTTTTCGGACCAGGGTGAGGCAGGCGGGTCCCAAACCTATGGACAGGTCTAGCTGAAATTGAAATTGGAATCCCTCATATTCCCCCTAGTATGAGAAGAGACAAAAAACAACGAAAATTAAAATCACCTGTATGATATTTTTTTGAAAGAGATATTCCTAATCAACTAGCTATTTGTAAAATTTATCGCGAAGTTTATAAATTTAAAACTGAAAAAGGTCAAGGTGGGACAGGAGGTTTAATGAGACATGTGGAAAAGGATCACAAAGCAAGGTATAACCAATACTTGGCATGCCTTTTGAGTCAGAAAAAGGTTCACATAGTGTCCCCGACCAAGTACAAAGTCGAATTAACCCGATGACGGGGGGGAGTTATAGGTCCAAAATATGATAAACACAAAGATTGGGAAAATTTAGCAAAATTAGTTGTTGTGGAGGGTTTGCCCTTTTCATTTCTTCCTCTTGGGGTTTTATTCATTACATTCGAGAAACATATAATCCTGATAATCCTGATTTTAACGGTTTTTCTCGATCAACTATTAGAAGAGATGTTTTTAAATTTGCGCATGAATATCAATAATATTTACGTTATGCATTGTATCATTTTAAGGGCAAAGTGACTATCACTTCTGACATAGGCCGTAGTACTAATGGTAATGATTATTTAACTGTTACATGTCATAGGATAGATCACAATTGGTCTATACAAAAACGTATATTACCATATAGATATATTGATGAAAGGCACACTAAAATTTTTATTTCAAGAAATATTCATGAAATTAGTGAATATTATGGAATTATTGATAAAATTATGACTATTACATTATATAATGCCTCTTCTAATGATTATGCTGTAAATATTTTAAAAACTCGATGTACTCCATCTTTTCTCGAAAAATGGCCTAAAACTTTTTAAAAACATCCTTGATAAAGTACAATTTGCTATCAACTTTATTTTTAAAGGTAATAAAATACAAAGATGCAAAGAATTTTAAAAAAATATGTCATGATTGTGGATTACCTTAAAGGAAAATTCTAGAAGAAGTTGTAACTAGGTGAAATTCTTTGTATGAACAATTAGTTGTTGCTCACGAGTATAGAAGACCTATAACTTTATTATTTAACGCCCATAATCAAAATCCTTCTGATATGCTTGTAGATGATGATTGGGATACAATTTTGGAACTTATTGTATTCTTAGAGAAATTTTTTCTAGCTACTAAGGAATTTTCTGATATTTATTATCCTACTATTCATCTATGTTATTTTATATAGCTCTGATATTTTTGTTATTTAATGAATAAATGAAAAAACTAACTTACGCTCCAGCTATTACAAAAATGTTTGTAAAATTAAAAAAAAAATCCTACTCTCACTATTTATTTTATTGGTGCTGTATTAAATCCTACTATTAAAGTAGACGGTTGTAATGCCCTTATTGAAGCGATTTATGAATGTCTAAAAATACTTCTAACAAAACCAACTAAAGAACCAACTAACGAACCAACTAAAGAAGATGTTATCTCTAGCAGACAAACACAATGCAAGACTATGTATATGTATTACCAAGAGCAAAGTGCAAATAATTAACCGGCTTTTGTACCATCTTCTTCTACTTCCACTTCAACCTTATAAAAAATATGCGGTTTCTTCTTCAAGTATTCAAGGCATTCAAAATAGAGTGTATAGTAGTTCAAGTGCTTCACAAATTAACGAGTTTGATGTTTATATTTTGCAGGGTGTTGTACCATTCGAATCAATTGCTAATGAACAATGACGTGAAGACTTGCTGAAATACTGGAGGGAGAATGAAAAGACATTTCCGACTCTATCAAAGATGTATCAATATGTGTTGAATATTCAAGCGTCATCTACAGCTTCTGAAAGCGCTTTTTCTGCTGGATGATTTCAAATAGGAGAGCACATACGCTCATTAGTGGGAGACAGTTTGGAGATTGCAGTTTTATTTAGAGATTGGATTAGAGCGGAGCGTAGAAGGTGCGGTCAACCAAAGATCAATGAAGAAGACGACTACAATTACAACGAAATCTTATCCGAGGGAGCAGGAAGCGACGTTGAACAATTTGACCAACAAATTCAAATTCCAACAGAAGATCCTCAAGAGATTGTCAGAAAATTAGAAAAAGTATGGTTGCATATGTACTTTTTTAATGCCAATTTTACTATGTGATTTGCAACTTTTGAACTATGAAACAAAGTTGTAATTTTGAAATTGTATTACAAAAAAAATCATATTTCTATTAAATAATATAAGAGGCAATTAGCCTTGGGATATTTTTTTCACTATCTTGTTCAATTATTTAAGTGTTTAAATATATATTTTTTTAAATTAAGTGTCTAGAAAAAAAGTTTTTAAAAGTCCCCTCAAATCCACCTTCCCGTCACGTCCCCCCACCCCGTCCCGCCTATCCCAATCCCGACCCACCCCCATCCCCCAAGTCCCATCCCGTCCCACTTGCCACCCTTAGTTTTTTTAATACGTCATCCGTCTCAAATTATTTGCCATTTTTTTAATTTGCACGCTCCTCAAGAAATATTAATTAGGAGGGGTATTTGACCTACTTTACCCTTATTTATGTCTAAGTTATAATCTATCTCCATTAAATATTTACTCTATTTAAATGTCATATTCATTAATGACAAAGGGTAAATGGAGAAAGAATAATTAATTATACATTGAACTTCTAAAATGACAAATAATTAAGATAATTATTTTTATTAACCACAACAAATAATTTGAGATGGGAGGAGTATTTGATTGATCAAAATTTTTGAAGAATATTCCTTTTCAGAAAAGTAAGTTTATTAAAAGTGAAGAAAATTACTTTCTTAATATAAGTAAGAAAAAATAATTTTTATAAATACACTAATTATCTATCTCCTCCCACCCTCCAACACACTCTACATGTACCCCCACCGCCATAGTTCCCATTAGCACACTCCCAACACTACTACTCTACACTCACCTCTACAATATTTGTCTAAATAATATATAAATACTTTTAAAATAATAATATATACCTGCTTATCAAACACATGAAAATAAGCTAAAATACTACTACTTGTTTTTTAAGAAAAAAAAATGATGTTGGGAATAGAATCAAAGAAAAAAACACTATTTTCCCCAGCCGACTCACCATTAACTCTAAGAATTGAATTTAATCTCAAGCCATCATTTGTTTCATAATTTCAACTCAAAGATTCCAAGTTTAAACTTTAAACAATGCATAAAACACCAAAGGGACAGAAAGGAAGCCAAGTGGAATCATTTGAAATCTCTCTTTTCTCTTTTGTTCTTAAAATTGTTGATGTATTCCTTGATATCCAATCAAAAGGCCACATAATGTGTGAACGGAAGAGGGAAAAGGTAGCCACTATTTTTAGAAAGACCTTGCATTCAAGCAGAAGAAAATGATATATGCCAAGTGGGATGTTGCCTATCTTCTTTTGAAATATCAAGTGAAAAGGATATCCATTCTTTGTTTTATTAAAATTTGTGCTCTCTTCTTTTGGCTTTAAGTATTCGTTGTCCGAAATCTATTAGCTAGACTAATTAGAATTGCGTCGTCAATGCCGAAGAGGACAAGGTTCAAATCAAATACGAAACCTTAAATTAATGGCTGAACAATCTTTATCATTTCATCATATCCTTAAGTTGGTTTTTGAACAATTCGTCTCTTCTAATGAGGAATTCTTTTAAATTTTATTTTCATCCCTTCATTTTCCCTACCTCAAAAACTAATTAGAAAATTAACGTTTATGGCACTATTTACTTATAAACATATTTAAAAAAAAATAGAAATCTTTCTAATTCTTAAAATTATAACTTTAAACATCCTATATAAATTGAAAATGGAGTAATAGTGTTTTCCACTTATTTTCACCGTGACTCAAACTTCGATTCATTGATTATCTAAATTGAAAGCAATGTATGACTAAGTCAATTGATGTCGATTTTTATATGTGGAAATGATGTCCACACTCAAAACTAAGAGGCTTTGCAAAGAGTCGAAGTTGTACTACTGGTTTTAGGATCCAACTTGACATCGATTTGGACATTCCAAATCACCACGTTTAGTTGAGTCAGCATGTTATCTTACAGGGACATGTGATCTTCACAGCTTATTATTATGAGAAAGATAGTACACCTAATTATAATTGATCATTTGGATAAATTGTAAGTTTTTTTACCCATTGGTACAATTCAGTTTAGAACCGTACCCGTTTGGTTTATTAAAGAAGAAATTTCTTCTCAGAGATCATCAAGGAATATCATATTAATGAAATTTATTCTACTATTTCTACCGACCTATTGTAGACGATTATTGAGCCAGACGCTACGGCGATGACTGCGTGGGATAGGCTGCGTGACATATTCCAGGATAATCAAAATTCCAGAGTTGTTACCCTTGAACAGGATTTTTCCCACGTCACCATGGAAAATTTCCCAAACGTTTTAGCTTATTGTAAAAGGTTGAAAGAATTGACGGACCAACTTCGCAACGTTGGTGCGCCAGTTAGTGAAGATCGTCTTGTTCTACAGATGGTTGTTGGCCTATCCGAGGCCTATAGTGGCGTTGGAACTCTCCTTCGTCAAACTAATCCTCTTCCGAAGTTCGATCAGGCCCGCTCCATGCTTACCTTGGAAAAAGCCGCTCGGCTAAAAAGGCGGCTACGAGTGCTAGCCTCGTGGTCATGATGATATCTTCCATTACTCCTCCAAATTTTGGTGACAATTTGAACCAAAACCGGTCTCATGGTGGCGACAAAAATAATGGCAAAAATCGTGGAGGCAAACATGGCGGTTCCGGCAATAGTAACGGGGCCTAAACGGTGGCGGAGGACAATATTTCGGATACAACGGGCCACCGACCCACTGGTCCCAGCCTTGGGCCACTGGGCCTAGAACAGTGGGCAGTGGCCCAATAACCCAGTTTCACCGTCGTCAACGAGCCAGTTCCAGTGGGATTTCCAGTAGCCCGCTCGACCCTATACCAACTAGGCCAGTGGGTCTTCCCGAAGAAGTACTGGGTCGGGGTAGCACGCAGGGATACTTGGGCCCCGGCCTTCGCAAGCCCACCATGCAGCATGACCCACTCAGACCGATATTGAGGCCGCGATGCACACACTTGGTTTGACTCCACCGGACCTGAATTGGTATATGGACACCGGTGCCACTACCCACATGACATCCGATTCAGGTACTCTCTCATCTTATTCCAATTTGAGCAACCCTCGTGGCATAATTGTTGGTAATGGTAATTCTATTCTGATTCGTGGTTATGGTCATAAAACTTTGTCTCCCCCCCATTCACCCCTTATCTTGAAAAATACCCTACATGCCCCCAAATTGATTAAAAACTTAGTGTTTGTTTGTAAATTCACTACTGACAATTCCGTGTGTATTGAATTTGATCAGTTTGGTTTCTCTGTGAAGGATTTCAATACAGAGAGTCCTCTCATGAGGTGTGATAGTAGGGGAGATCTTTATCCTATCACGCCATGTTCCGGTCTATCGAGTCAAGCTTTGCCATCGGTGTTTGCGACCCTTGCTCCTTCCTTGTGGCATGCTCGTTTTGATCATCCGGGGTCGTCTATTTTGTCTTCCTTCGATAAAAATAATTTTATTTCATGTAAGGGTACGCGTAGTACTCCGAATTGTCATTCTTGTTCTTTAGGAAAAAATGTTAGGTTGCCATTTGTAGAATCTAATTCTCATACTTTAATGTCATTTGATATTATTCATAGCGACTTATGGATGTCTCCTATTCTTAGTTCTTTGGGTCATCGGTATTACGTTCTCTTTTTGGATGATTATTCTAAATTTTTATGGACTTTCCCGATAGCGAAAAAATTTCGAGTTTTTTTCATCTTCTTAAAATTTAGAGCTTTCATTAGAACCCAATTCGAACGAGAAATAAAAAATATTCAATGTGATAATGACAGAGAATATAACAACGGGGTATTTTGGAAATTTTGTGCAACTAATGGGATCAATTTTTATTTTTCTTGCCCTCATACATCTTCACAAAATGGGAAAGTTGAACGCAAAATTCGTACCATTAATAACATTGTCCGAACTTTATTGATTCATGCTTCCGTACTCCCTTCGTTTCGGCATCATGCTCTACAAATGGCTACATATCTCCTTAACATTCTTCCTTCCAAAGGTTTGATATATTCTTCCCCTCTTCAAATTTTATATAATAAGACTCCTTCGTATTCACATCTTCGGGTCTTTGGGTGCTTATGTTATCCGTTATTTCCGTCCTCCACAATTAACAAACTTCAGGCCCGGTCTAGTCAGTGTGTGTTTTTGGGTTTTCCGTCTAATCATCGTGGTTACAAATGTTTTGATTTATCCTCTAATAAAATCATCATTAGTCGCCATGTAATTTTTGATGAATTCCAATTCCCGTTTGCTAAGGTTAGTACTCCCGTGTCTAGTTCGTATAATTTTTTGGATGATGGTATATCCTCGTATATTATTCATCATTTTTCGGACGTCTCCCGCACTCTAAATCCGCCAGCAGGCCCACTGCCTCACGCCCCACCGCCTCACTAGCTACAAGCGTTCGCAATCGGGTCCTCCGCCCAGCCATCGGGTCAAGACGGTAATCGCCGCTGACCCAACCCATTAACGCCACTGGTCCAGTCCCAATTTCACCATCCTGTTTCCGAATTGGGCCAGTAGACCCAGTACATGCTGGCCAGTCCGTCCCGAGTTCAGAAAATTACCAAAATCCGCCCAATTCTTCCCCTAGTCATAGATCGGTCACTCGTAGTCAACGGGGTGTTTTTAAACCAAAAAGGCATTTTAATTTAAATTCTAATGTTCTAAAATCACCCTTACCCCGTAATCTTGTGTCTGCATTAAATGACCCGAATTAGAAAATTGCTATGACCGATGAATATAATGCTCTTAT
Organism: Anisodus acutangulus; assembly: GCA_029783415.1. Taxonomy (NCBI): domain Eukaryota; kingdom Viridiplantae; phylum Streptophyta; class Magnoliopsida; order Solanales; family Solanaceae; genus Anisodus; species Anisodus acutangulus. The sequence continues at coordinate 39,785,057 of CM056504.1, forward strand.
TGATAATAAGACGTGGGAGTTGGTGCCCCGTCCATATGGTATTAATATTATTAGGTCTATGTGGATTTTTGCTCATAAGGATAATTCAGACAGGTCATTTGCAAGGCATAAGGCTCGGCTTGTGGGTGATGGTAAGACTCAGCAGGTTAGTGTGGATTGTGCAGAGACGTTTAGTCCGGTGGTCAAGCCGACTACCATTCACACTGTGCTCAGCTTGGCTCTTTCGAAAACATGACCCATTCATCAGTTAGATGTGAATACTGTTTTCTTACATGGTGATCTCAAGGAAACAGCCTATATGCATCATCCCTTGGGGTTTAGGGATCCCAAATATCCTCATCATGTCTGTTTGTTGAAAAAGTCCTTATATGGGATTAAGCAGTCTCCACGGGCCTGGTATAAGAGGTTTGCCGACTATGTTTCGACTATTGGGTTCACTCACAGCAGGTCGGATAATTCCTTGTTCATATATCGTCGTGGTTCTTCCTTGGCCTATATACTATTATATGTGGATGATATTATCTTGACTGCCTCTTCCGATGCCTTACGCCAGTCTATCATAACAATGCTCAGTTCTGAGTTTGTTATGAAAGACTTGGGACCATTGAGCTATTTTTTGGGGATTGATGTCACTCGTCATGCCGGTGGATTATTCTTATCTCAGAGGAAGTATGCAGCCGAGATCATTGAGAGGGCTGGGATGTCATCCTGTAAGTCCACTTCCACTCCAGTTGATACTAAACCCAAATTGGGTGCTACAGTTGGATCCCCTTACGAGGATTCGACCCGATATCGCAGTCATGCAGAGGCCCTTCAGTATCTTACGTTCACGAGAACATATATTACATATGCCGTCCAACAGGAGTGTTTGTTTATGCATGATACCAGGGTTAAGCACATGAATGCGCTCAAACGCATTATTCGGTACATCCAGGGGACACTTGACTATGGCTTGCATTTATATCCGTCATCGACGTCTACACTTGTCTCGTACACTGATGCTGATTGGGGTGGTTGTCCGGACACCAGACGGTCTACATCTGGCTATTGTATGTTTCTTGGCAATAACTTGGTCTCATGGTGTGCGAAACGTCAGTCGACTTTGTCCCGCTCCAATGTCGAGGCCGAGTATCAAGGGGTAGCTAATGTGGTCTCGAAATCATATTGGTTACGTAATTTGCTGTTAGAGCTTCATTGTCCTATTAAGAAAGCGACCTTGGTTTATTGTGATAATGTTAGTGCCATTTACCTTTCTGGTAATCCGGTTCAGCACTAGCGCACTAAACATATTGAGATGGACATTCACTTTGTTCGCGAAAAGGTTGCTCGTGGTCAAGTATGTGTCTGCCATGTCCCGTCCAGGTATCAAATTAGCGACATCTTTACAAATGGTCTTCCCTCGGTCATTTTTAAAGATTTTAGGGACAGTCTCAGCATTCGAAGACCGCCCGCTATGACTGCGGGTGTGTTAAATATACATAATATACACAATATACATGTGTATATTATGTATACTCTCGGTCTCGGTTCTCGGTATTACTGCCCATCCGTGGGCAGTCTCCTTTCCTTGTACAATTATGTAATATAATGTTGTAGTGTAATTAGTATTATACACTTACCATAATTATATAATTAGTCTCCAAATAGAATAAGTTTTTAAGAATATGATTCTCCTTATGGAAATATGTAAATTATATATATTCTCTTTCGGTCAATGAAAATAATGAAGATATTATTTCTTTCAATATATATATAAGAAAGAGCGGCTGATTCCGAAACAAATTAGGTAGTAAAAGTTGCCTAATTAATATATACTTCGTTCTTTCCTTCTTGTCACAAAAGTAAGCTGACTTTTATTGGTTTAAAATAATTAGGATACTAGCAAAACAATTAAGGAAACTCCTACGGCCTAAGGTAATTTACATTAAACAAAAACTCTTCAAGATCATATACAACTATTTTATCATACATTGAGATCAGGAGGAAAAGATCAAAAGGTTTGTTTAATTTATGATTAGAATACACAACTCATTGCAATGCGTTTCTAGAGTTTAATAATATACTGTTGAAAATTAAATGGAGAGTATAAAAGGTCCTAATTATGACATATAAAATAATTTGTGCAAAACATAGACAACTATTTTTTTTCGTCTCGTCTAATTTAAATTCCGCACTAATGGATTTGTTTTTGTATACATAAAATGATGTAATTTTTTATGGTTAATAAAAAGAAACAGAGCTACACACCTTTTTTTTAAAAAGAAAAAGCGACAGTTAAGAACTCAACATAATTTCTCATGCAAGTTTTCCTTTTATTTTATATTGAGAAATGAAATATATCAAGAAAACGCTTTCTTGTTTTGGTTGTTGGCAAGAAACCCTCAACCACTACTTTTTGGATGTACCCAAGGTAAATTCCACTCCAGTGTAATAGTTCAAAATATGTGAGGTAACCCGCACTAGATAAGCAGTAGCGTACGCATAATCTTTTATAAGTGATGTCACATTTTGAAATGAGAACAAATAAATAAAATACTGTATAATACTCATATTAAAAAAGAATACAATACAAGAAAAAAAAACATAACTCACGCATTTACTATAACTCTTCTGTATGAGTATTCATTAGGCAAAAATTTTAGAGCACCAAAATGTAGTTGCTCAGCTTCAAACTCACGATCTCTAGTACATAACTGCAGTGCATGATCGACTGAGCTGCACAATTCTTCTTGTTAAGCAGTGTCACATTATTCAATATATTCGTTACTTCTATTTCTGGCTTTCAATTATATATAGATATTTAATAAAACATTTCGATTAAGCCGTGTCACGTGACACCCCTCGACATATACAGGGTAAATTCACCCCGGTAGGTAAGATTTGTGCGACGAGCTCGACCAAGAAAGCATGCGGGAGGTTTCAAACTTGAAACTCCCTATTTGAGAGATCACCTGCTCAACCAACTCGACCATCCTTGCGGGTCAAGACAACTCTTTTAAATAATATATTCATCCATAAAAACCAAGAGTTACAAAATTCAGGTTTAAGTTATGATTGAGGCCTCATTTATTTTCATTAAGATTAAGTCGTATGAATCTGAATGCACATATGAAGGATTAAGACTGTTTGTTTTTCAACATCTGAATGTGCATAATATATTTATATAAAAGTAACAAATATACAATTCAAATAAAAATGTAACTAAATATTATAAAATAAATATAAATCTAATAAAATAAAATTATTATTTGATAAAACATGAAACATTTATATTCACTAGTGATGGTGGAGATGCTTTGTAGTCGTGGTGGTAGTGGTGATACTTGTGATGGTGGAGGTGGTTGGTGTTGTAGTGACCGACACGATGGTGGCGGTTGATTGTGATGGTGATTGTGATGGTTGGGTTGATTGAAGTTAGTAATTGACATGGTGGCGGAGGTGGTAGCTAAAGAATGTGTGGTAGTTGACGATGGTGTTGATGGTAGTTGGCGGCGGTGCTAGTTATGATGGTGGAGATGGTTAGTAGTAAGGATTTGGTCGCATTGGTGGTGGAGTGGGGTGGGGGTAGGTGGTGGTGTAGTGGGGATGAAGAGTGGGTGGGTAGGGGTAGGTAGGGTGGGTGGTGGGAGTTGGGAGGGGGTTAGGAAGGTGAGGATGGTTCTAGTTGTGATGGCGAGAGGTGGTTATTGGTGGTGGGGTGGGTGGTGGGAGGTGGGGTGAAGGGGTAAGAGTTGAGAGGGTGGGGATGCATGGTGGTGGTTGTGATGGCAAAGGTAGTTAGTGGTGGTGGGGTGTGACGGGATAGAGAGGAGGTGGGGATGGGGTAGGGCGTGGGTGGGCGGGGTTGCAGTTGGAGGGTTCGGGTGGGGTGGAGCTAGTGGTTTTGGATAAAGTGACGATAAAAATTACAATTTATTCGGACCAAATAAATGTTTAGATCTGAATATAAATAAATGCATTTAATGACCTGAGGTTCAGACCTCCTTTAAATGCAAACAAATGAGCCCTAAGAATCCTATGAGTAAACCAATCTTAGGATTGAGAAAATACTTCTTTTACGCCTAGGATAGTAGCCACAATTCGTAACAGTTCAATAGTTTTATCCTTAAAGGTGTCATCTCAACATGCACAATAATTGGATAAACGATAGCTTTACAATCGATCCTATATTAGAAAATTGCACATCCCTGAATCTTTCAGTTTGTTGACATTAATAAAAATTAATTGCATTCCACAGAAATATAAAAGATGAAACATGGAATTTTGGCATAAGATTCCAAAATAATTTGTAAAATATAACAAGTTGCAACAACAACTTACAGGTAAATATCAAGACAAGAAGTAAAGACTTAAAAACATTTGGACCCAGAATCCAGATACAAGCTGACATATAAACTGCGTAGTAAATAAAAGGTTACCACTTAGCTCAAAACTATGTGTAAAATATTGTAAGCAGGCAAAGTAAATGGAGTGAATATAGCTGTATAATATAAAGTAAGTAAATGTTGATCATTGTCCCATCCAAATTGTTAAAATATTAGACAGGTTGAAGGATAAAGACAGAATATATTAATCACAAGTTAATTTACATCAAGCTAGGATAATTGAACCATTTCTCACTGTTAGTAACATCATATGTAAAAGAAAGTTTTTGAGTTCACAAACTCATTTTCTTTCTTTGTGTCTCATTTAATTATGTTAAGTAACATTATTATAATGTCACCATAGAGTAAGATATAAACTTACTGATATATATATATATATATATACACACACTTAATTATACTTTGAGATAATTGATAAAACACATCTAAATATATATATATATATATATATATATATAATGTTATCGTAGAGAACAATCAGGTATGCCATGATATCGTTGATTTTATATTGTGCTCTATGATGACATTATAAATAATGGTACTAACATAATGAAATGAGATGAAAGTAAGAAAATTGAGTCTCTGAACTCAAAAAATTCTCTACATATAATATACATACATATACACTATCTATACAGCTGAAGTGTATAGACAGTGTACTCCGGCCATATTTGGTAGACTAGAGGGTTGTAGGTATGCTTACTTAAGTTTCCCTTATTTTATTTCTTAACTTCTCCAAAAAAAAAAAAAAAATTGGACTCTTGTCACTTCTCTTATTTTACTTTCGAAAGCAAATAATTGTTTTCACACAAAAGAATTTAATTCAGACCTTCGTTCTAAAATTAAGCAAGCTTTTACATTCAATAAGAACCATATCTAGGATTTTACATCGGCGAGTTAATTGCTATAAAGACTCATGGGATGGTAAAATTAGCCCAAATTAAAATGACCCGCCCAATCCATCTAAATTTCATGGGTTTGAGCAAAAGTAATTTTGATGATGGGTTGGTTTGTGGTAGCCCAAGTTAACTCATCATAAATCAGCAGGCCAAATGAACTCATGATGATGCCCAACTTGATCCACGAAAATGCTCAATTTTAACCATTAGAGCTCCCCTATAAATTAAGATTTTTATTATAAATAATTATTTAAAAATTCTTTATTATTTCGGAACAGTAAAAATACACTAACGCACCCCAACCACCCACCACACTATCTATCCACCCTACCCCTCCCAAACACCAACGCCCACCCAAGCACTGAATCACTCTCACATCTCTTCCCCCTACCTTGCTTACTCCACCCCACCCCTACCTCCATACCCCCACCCCCGCACCCACTTGCCCTACCCCATTCTCAAATTTCTATTTCATACCTATTTTACTTTTATAAAAGTATGAAATTTTTCTTACCTCCTCCTCCACCCCCATTTCCCTATCTCCATCCTCAAATTTCTATTTCATATTTTTTTACTTTTATAAAAATATAAAAAAATTCGTACCTCTCCCCTCACCGCCTCTAACCCCCACCTACCCCCTCCACCCTCACCCCATCCTCAAAATTGTATTTCATATTTTTTGTTACTTTTATAAAAAAGATTATTAAAAATATAAAAAGTTTCAGACTCTCCCTACCCCCTCCACCCCCAACCCCATGCCCTACCCATCCTCAAATTTCTATTTCATATTCTTTTTACTTTTATAAAAAAAATATGAAATTTTTTCTTACTCCGCCCCCCTCCCTCCACTCCATTCCCTACCCCATCCTCAAATTTCTATTTCATATTTTTTACTTTTATAAAAAAATTATTAAAAATATGAAATGTTTTCTTACCCACTCCCACCCCTTGCCCTCCCACACCACCCTCAAGTTTTTATTTTACTTATATACAAAATTTTATAAAAAGTGAAAAAATTTCATACCACACCACCCAACCGCCTCCCCACTACCCCCGCCTCCCACCCACCCCAAATTTTCTATTTTATTTATTTGTTTTACTTTTATAAATTTTTTATAAAAAAGTGAGAAAATTTTGCTTACCCCATCCCCATCCCACACCCCTCCCACCGAAGTTTTTACTTTATATATTTATTTTACATTTACAATTTTTTTATAAAAGATGAGAAATTTTTCTTACCCCACTACCCACCTCCCCCTTCTCACCCCCTCTCCCCACTACCCTTGCCCTCCCACCCATTATTTAATATATTTATTTTATTTTTATAAAATATGAAAAAATCAAATATCATACAAAATAAAATAATATCATTGAAGGTAAGTTTGAAATTTGTAAAAGTAATGAGTCAAGTTGGATTATGACCCATTATTTCGCCCATATAAGCTTTGGATGGGTTGGGCATTGACTTATCTATTGATTCAACTCATCTTGACCCCCCACTTCAGTCAAAACGACGAATCTGCCACCTGTGCAGAAGATCATTGTATCTACCATTTTTGCGTGTCAATCGTTTCGGAAAAAAAAACTACTATAATATTTAAAGAGTTTTTAACCATATCGAGACGATGCACTTATTGCCTTCTATATACAGTTTCCACCCATGTTGATAATGAACTAGCTGTATATTTCATACAAATAACGGTTACATATTTCTGAAATTTCAATTTTTGTTTGTAAGATCGATGTCTCAAAACGTAAGATAAGTGTTAAGTCATTTGGCTGGAGTGAAGTAATATTGAAATAGACATTTTTCTTGGCTAGATCAATTTGATGATTGAATTTTGTTTTTTTTAAAAAAGAAATAGAAATTGGGTTTATAATTGAACCATCCAACTTCGATCCCCTTAAGGATAGTGCGTAGGCTATGGAATCCCAAATAGAGCTCCTTCGGCTCTAAATAGCTACTGTGCTTATTTGGTCTATCAGCTACTCGGCCAGGACCTGCTACCGAACAAAGACAAGCTGCAGGTACGAAGTTCCAAGAATAAGTCAAGCAGTGAGACATCAATTAGCCTTCTATTTAATCTAATACACGAGGGATTCATTGAAGCC